>JASDQU010249967.1:0-16389 GCA_032191745.1 Picea mariana | reverse complement strand
CTTTGTTAGGCTTGGCTTCGAACTTTGGAATGTTTGAAGGCAACTTCGTCGGCATAGGAGGCCAACGTGGATCGTGACAAATGGGGTCATTCAACAAACTTGTCAAATCTGGCAAGTGTAAAGTCACCAGGAATGGTAGTTTGGGTTGTTGCTGATAACCTGGGAAAAGGGACCTGGAGTTTGACTAGCACCAGGTTGCCAGGAAAAGTTTGGCTGCTGGCCTGTATTCTTGTAGAAACCATGGCCTTGGCCAGCATAAGGATTTTTTATATGTGAAGACATCATCGACTTATTTCCAAAATAGGACATAGATTGTTGGGCATGCATTGTATTCGAAGGACTTTGTGAAGGATTACCCCATGTCGGTCCCATGGGGATAGGCATAGTAGTTTGTCTGAGGTTCCATTGATTGTGGAAAGAATTACCCCAGATCAACATTTCGGAGGAGGGAACGGATCCCTACCCTAAATTCCAAGGTCCTTCTAGGTTTGCCCCCTGTGCAGGAATAGTACCCTGCACAGGAGTAGATTGTCCAAAAATGGGGTTGCCCCCAGTCGGGAAAGCGACAGACGAGAAGGTGTTGTTACCAAATGTTTCGTTCAAAGAAAATAGTTTCGAACCTACTAGCATACTATGTGAAGGTGGTCCTTGAATCCCTGCTCCAAATAAACTATTGTGTGTAGGTTGCCCGATGGATTGTTGATGCGAGCCACCGAGTGAAGGGGACAAAGGAGGGATATGACCTCCTCCATAAGGGAAAGAATAAAAAGGAGTAGGAGTGCCCCTTGTGTGACCTTGCAGAGGAGCGCTAGAGTTCCCTACCCCCAGACCCAAAGTCTGTAAAGTGGAGTAGGAAAGTACAGGACTTGTACCCGAACTAGGCATCTCATATAAGAACGGAGGGCCTGTCCCACTAGGTGTGAAAGGGATTGTGGTTGCCGCCAAAGACAGGTTCAGACCACTGTGAGAAGTAGTTGCGATCGAGACCATGGTGGCTCAGACCAACGATGATGGGTTAGGAGATGAAATCTCTCCTGTGGTGACAACCATGGTGGGAATTGAAGAATTCCTAGAAGGAGTAACAACATTTGTTTCCATTGTTGTGTGCGACACTGTCTGGCGCTCGTAAAATTGAATTGGTATAATGAAAGGTGCCAAGAAATCAGTGGTTGGGGTTTCAACCGGGCCAAGAGCAGTTTCTTCAAGGTCCAAAATGGTCGATTCCTCTAGGGGTTGTTTAGGCACGATGGTTTGTAACTCGGTCGCTTCAAAAGACCCTTGTTGGTCTAGCTTTCACCTTAATGGTGGTAGGGGTGGCTCCAGTGTAATCGGCGGCAAACCAAGAAGCCTTCGTGACCGGTGGAGCTCAGGATCCTCCACTGTGTGAGATTATCCAAGACACTCTAAGGTAGTCTAAACGTTCAAAAGTAACACACACTAAAAAAACTCCCTAGAAGATAAGACAAGAAAACACTAAATTAATTGGAAGAATAGTTACAACAACCAACACTAGAGAAACTTACCGGTGCAAGTGAAACTTGAACAAGGAAGCACCCTCCAGGTATACTCTGCAAAGCATGGCCCAATTTCTTTCCTAGGTATCATGGTATACCCTCGCAGCCACCTGTGTATGTCCCTAACAAAGATTGGCAACTAGGTTGCTAGCACGCGAACAGTCACCAGGCGGGTACAGTGGAAAGTCAGGTAGACCACAATGAGCAGGGTATCGAGCCCAAAACCTGTCAAGGCTATCGAGAGCAAATGGTCTATAATAAAACTAAGGACATTGAATGGATTCGAGACCCACGAAGCCCCATGGAAAATGCAAATGACGGAATCCCAAAACAAGCCCTCTATATGTGTTCTCCACTACGATTGGTCCAGCTTTGGAGGGGTTATCTCTTCTACCTTTCCGCACGCAACCTCGTGTTTATCCCCTGTGTTAGAGGGGGGTCCCAGATAAATTTCACGACATTGGACTTAGACACTCCCAAACTCAGACTCCAATGTTTGATTTTAAATGGACTTGAAGAGTTTCCTCTCCAACCTAATCCAAGGCCATAATCCTGAACTAGTTGGTGAACCCTACAAACATAAAAGTCTAGTAGATTTTAAATTTAGCATTAATTTTATGGCTTTGTATTAATTCAAGGGGTATGAAAGTGAAACTGATGATGTGAAAAAGACAAAAGTGAAAAATGAATAAAAAAGCTGGAAACAAAACTTTTACTTAATGCAAAATTTCAACAACTTTTCAAAAAAAGATTTTTTAACTTTTCTAAGATTTTGTACAGCAAACTCAAAAGAAATTTCACTCGACTATGAGCTACTTATGATCTAAGTGAACTGCAAAAACTTATGAAATAAACGACTTTTCCCTGGCTAATAATGCAGAAACACACTTTTCAACCAAACAAGAAAATGAAAAGAGATTTTTTTATTTATTTAAATGCTAGTAAAGCAAGAAAGGAAAAATACCGACAAGCAAAAAACCAAGAAAAACAATTCTGGCCTAGTCGCAGATCGCAAAGAATCAGGTCAAAAATCACACACTAGCAAATCATTTTTTTAAAACAATGACTCTCACACTTGTCTAAAAACTTTAAAAATTCTTTTATTTATGACAACTTTTTTAACTGAGAAAAGATAGGCTAAGGGTAAGATTAATCCTAAGCTACTGACTGCTCAAACAGAGATTCAAACACCTGAGAGGAATAATTATTATCAAGGGAAAGGATGACTGCCTTACCCTCAACAAAAAATATCATGTACAAGCACGCGACTGTTAATCAAACAGCACGCGTGTGAACGTACGCTGAATAGAGACAGACGGCGTGTACACGCGGGCCGACCTTGTACAGGCCACGTGTATATCTAAACTCTGAGAAAAAATGAAAACAGACAGACCAAACCAGGAAGAGACCACTGATATTGATAACCATGATCCCTTGAAGGCTTGGACACTCTTTCTAACAGAAAAAAAAAATGTAAGGAAAAAATGATAAAGCAAAAACAATCTGAGATAGGACTGCTAGCAAACAAGACTCAGAAAAAATTCAAGAAAACCCCCTGAGAATGTGTGATTCTGACAGGGAAGAGGATGATTTCCTCTGAAGTTCTCTGAAATCTACACGCTATTGCTACTTCCTCAGCTAGCATTCACACATGGGTTGTAAGAGAGTAGGGAACGGGTACACGCGTGCAGACCTTATGCAGGCCATGTGTACCTCTGTGGGTCCTGAAAACATAGTCAAGCAAAAGACAGGGAAAGATGGTATGGAAAACCAGACTCCCTGCTAGCTCAGACCTTACAGAAACTAAAAGAAAAAACAGGCAAGAAAAACTAGTCTGTAAAACTACCCAAAAACTAAAAATTCCAGGAACCCTAGAGAGTCTCCCTAGTACGGTCGCCAATTCTGTTGTGGGGAAAATCTCCCTACAGACTAGCAAATAGAGTTCAGACTTTGCATGCAGATATGACCGAAGAGAAATTACTTTCTACCTTCATCCCTAGATTTAAATCCCCTTTTCTTAGTAAATGCATGGAAAGATCAACCTACCTCGTTCCTGGCGTTTGATGTTGATCCTCCGTTGTGCTTGATTACTTGTTCGCAATACTCCTTCCAAAGCTGACCTGCATCCAAGATAAACAACAACTATGCATGCATACTACTTATATACTAACGGGTTAGAAATCCAAACATATACTGATCAAACTATAAATAGTTCATGAATTGGGATGGGAAAAGCATTTTCTTTATTACTTTGAATGAGTCAACTTACAAAAGTTGAGACCTGCCACCGCTCCTCAAACCTAATCCTGGGCTCCTCTTCTTCTGTCCTCCAACTACTTTGCTTTGAATCTCCTTTGGCATAAGGAAAGGCTAAAGGGTTGGGACAATAGGAATACATAAATGGGCAGAGTTTCTTTGCTATATGTTTTCCTCTTCCAAATGGGACCCCTACTCCTTCTTTTATAGGCTAGAAGGGGCTAGGTATTTGGACGAACCCTTAGCCATGCATGGCTGGGAGTTTCAGTTAACTCACCCATAGATTTTGTTCTCTGTCGGCAACTTTCCTTTTTTCGTGCTTTTGTCGATCCACGCGGGTTGTTTTGGGTCAGCCAGCATGTACACGCGTGCAGTAATGGATTAGGGCATGTGGGCCTTTATAAAAGAGGATTTTCAAAGAGTTGTTCAATAGTGCTTTGGCAAAGAAGGGATATGAGTTGGCCTAATTCCAGGTAAGCATGTGTGGTGCAATTTAGGGTTAGAACATTTCCTCCCCATCGATAACCGATTTCTTAAAACCCTTCCTTATAACCCCCAAACTTTAACCTCTAAATCCACAATGGTCGCGGCTGGAGGAGATGGGGTAGGAGGTGCTGCCACAGGTGGTCCAAGAGGAGGAGCAGGCGACCAAGTACCACCTCCTTGGATATTTGCAAAGGTTGTTGCAAGATATGCCCCTCTGGTTCTACCAGTCCCTCTCCATGATTTACCAGAAAATTACATGAAAAACCTACCCAAGTTCACGAGAGAGGGCAATTTAACAACAACTGAACACATAAATTTTTTCGATCAATTCGCTGAAATTCTTGGATTGGAATATGAAGATGTTTACTCCAGACTTTTGGTTCAAACCTTTGAAGGGAAAGTAAGAACCTGGTTTCGAGGCCTAGCAGCTGGATCTATACCGTCATATGATGAACTTGAAAATGATTTTATCAGACAGTGGAGTGAACAGAAAGACCATCTTTATTATCTAACCGAATTTGGGGCTCTTCGAAAGAAAAACTCCAAATCAGTTCTTGAGTTTACTCAACGATTCAATAAATTGTACAATAAGATTCCAACCGAGGTCAAACCCTCACAACCTGTAGCAAAAGTGACTTTCGTTGGAGCTTTTGACCCCGACTTCGCCCTATTATTAGAGGAGAGAAGATCAATAGATCTCACCAAGATGCAAGATGATGCCTTGGAAATCGAATCTAACATGATGGCATCAGGGAAGATAAAAACCAAATTTGAGAGTGAAAACAAAGAAATCATGAGATACAGGGAGAAAGGAGGACCCTCTAGATCAAGAAGATCTTCAGAAGACAAAATGGATGATATGGCTAGAATAATCAAAGAACTGTCAAATAAAATATCGAGAATGGAACTAGATCAAGCTAAGAATGAACATTACCCTAGAAAGGAGTTTAGGAAGACCCCTAATACACAAAACCACCAAACACAAATTAAGAATGAAGATCAAAAAATAAAAACCCCTTTTAAAAGAGAAAACTTTATAGGAGGACAAGACGTGGAGGATTTCAAGGAGTTAGAAGTGGATATGAACAATCTTGGCGATGACTACTTACAACCCTATATAAAAAAAACAAGATTACGAAAAGTCTTTGACTACATAATATAGGACTGAGAGTAACAATAATAGCAGGGTTTCAGAAGATACGACCTATCAAGGAATAGTGGACGGTATAGTGGCCGAACTCCACCAAAAGCACAACCTAAGACCTAGAAACAAGGTTTCCACAACTACTCCAGTTAAAACGATACTGCCAAGGGTTGAAATTGACGAAGTAGTTTCAAAAATCACTGAAAAACAGACTGAAGGGACTAAGACCGCTAACATACAGTTTATTAAAACAAAGACAACAGAAACGCCACCCTTAAGCATGTAGAAACTAGACACCCCTGTTACTGAAACAAAGGCCCCTCAACCAAGGAAGGCTGAAAAGAAAGGGTTGAAGACTCAAACCATGGAAATCGATAAAACCGTTGGAAGTTTTAATCTAGAGAATGAAATCAATAAGATCAAAATCCCTATTCCCCTCGTCGAATTGGCCAAAAATCCGATATACCGAAAAAAAATTGAAAAAATGATTAGTTTTTATGAAAATGAAAGTCAGGCCGATGTTATTAACTTAGAAGATGATAAGCCTAACATAATTTTTGTCCCACACTTCGAAGGTGCCAAAGACACTATTGCCCCTTTCTACATCACTTTGACTGTTTTTGACCATCTACTCCATAACTGTATGTTAGATTATGGGGCCTCTCACAATGTGATGCCTAAACCAATCATGGACAAACTCGGCCTTGAAATCACCAAGCCTTATGGAGATTTATATTCTTTTGATTCAAGGAAAGTCAAGTGTATAGGCATGACAAAGGACTTAGTTGTAAACCTTGCACAGGTACCTGCAAAAAGCGTTTTAATGGATGTGGTTGTCGCAGATATACCCCCAAAATATGGCATGCTCTTGTCACGGTCTCGGGGTGCTAAACTTGGAGGTTCCCTTCAACTTGATATGACGTATGCAACAATTCCAGTTTTTAGAGGATAGTTCAGGCGATTGTACAGGGAAACCAAGTTAGCATTTACGGTTAGTGACCCTCTTAGCCCAAATAATTATCCTGTATATATTGTTGATCAGGATTTGGGTAATTGTATATTATCAGATGATGATGTTGATGCATGTATAGAAGAAATTTGCACAGGAAATAAAAAAGAAAAATAACAAATAGAACAGGATGTATATAGCACTGGTGTTTGGAAAATGTTTTTCGATGGTGCCTCATCTTATCTTGGAGCTGGGGCTGGAGTAATTTTTGTGGCACCTGATAACTAATTCGTTATCCCTTTATCTTATAGGCTACAGTGGAACATTCACCACATTAATAACGTATGTTAGTATGAAGCTCTAGTGTTAGGGTTAGAGGCCGCTAGGAGAATGAAAATTAAAAACCTAGAAGTTTTTGGTGATGCAGAGTTGATCGTGAAACAGGTTAATCGCCAGTACCAGGCCAAACATCCTAGGTTAAGTTCATATCAAAATTGTGTTTGGGACCTAATAAAAAATGTTTTCTCCACTGTTAATATTCACTTCATCCCGAGAGCAGAAAATCAACAGGTAGATGCTTTAGCCAAAGCTTCTTCGACTTTCGCACCTCCCACTGCTTTCAAACTAAAGTATCATATACAAATGAGACATAGGCCTTCCATACCCAATAACATACAACATTGGCAAGTCTTTGAGGATGATGAACAACTCCAAAATTTTTTAGAAACAGTAGATGAGTTCGTCGAAACGCATGCTAACCAAGAGAACCAAAATGATCCTATTTGGATCATGCAAGAAGGGGAAGACCCCCAAGAGTTCCAAGATAAAATCACTAATCACCGTATGCTTGTTTTAAAAAATAATCAGATACCCAAGGGCATGATTCCCTTAGAAAGGATCTTTAATCATGATGACATCCCTTTGAAAACTACCTTACAGCCCCATTCGAAAGAGGTCGAAGATTGCAATATAGGTACCGAAGAGAGTCCAACATTAGTTAAAGTATCCAGGTACCTATCTCCTGAAATCAAAAGTAAATATGTTGAGTTTCTTAAAAAATACAAAGATGTTTTTTCCTGGTCTTATGACGAGTTGAGAACTTATGATACAACTATCATGGAACATAAAATTCCACTAAAACCAGGCGTCAAACCTTTTAGGCAGAAACTCAGGCAGATTAACCCAATCTTATTACCGGTGATAGAAAAAGAAGTCAAAAAACTCCTCGATGCTAAAATCATAGTCCCACTGAGATACTCTGAGTAGGTAGCTAATTTAGTCCCAGTGAGAAAGAAAAACGATGAGATCAGACTCTGTGTCGATTTTAGAAACCTGAATTGATCATCACTAAAAGACAATTACCCATTACCTAAGATGGATCAAGTTTTAGAAAGAGTAGTTAGAGCTAACATAATGCCTATGATTGACGGTTTTTAAGGTTACAATCATATCGCGGTGCATCAGGACGATAAAGAAAAAAATGCTTTCACTACCCCTTGGGGTACTTTTATGTATGATAAAATGCCTTTTGGTTTAATGAATGCAGGGGCAACTTTTCAGCGAGCCATGGATATCGCTTTCATGGGTGAAAGAGATAAGTTCATTGTTATATATCTTGATGACCTGACTATGTTCTCTAAATCTGATGCAGAACATCTAATTAACCTTAAACAAACCTTTGAGTAATGCCGAAAATTTGGTTTGTCACTCAATCCCAAGAAATCTCATTTCGCAATGCAGGAAGGTAAACTCTTGGGCCATATCTTGTCTAAATATGGAATCAAAATCGATCCAAAAAGGGTTGAGGCAATAGATACTATAACTTTTCTTATAAATGTAAAGGAAATTCAATCTTTTTTAGGAAAAATAAATTTCTTGAGGAGATTCATCCCTAACTTTGCTGAAATAGTAAAATTGATAACATATATGCTCAAAAAGGACAGTGAGGTGAGATGGACCAGTGAAGCCAAAGCATCATTTCAACGCATCAATAAAATAATAAGCGAAGCACCGGTCTTGGCAATCCCAAATTACACAAAAGAGTTTTTGATTTTTTCTTTTGCTTCAGAACATACTATCGCAGTTGTATTGTTACAAAAAAACGAGGAAAGTTTTGAGCGGCCTATTGTGTTTTTTAGAAAAAGTATCAGATATGTTGAGTTGAAATATGATATATTGGAGAAACAGGCCTATGCAATGGTGAAATCTCTCAATGCTTTCAGAAGTTATGTACCCTCTTATGTACCCTTTAGCTCTGTTAAAGATATCCTGGTGCAACCAGACAATGACAGAAGAAGAGGCAGGTGGTTAGCTAAGATCCAGGAGTTTGACCTAGAAGTCAAACCAACTAAATATATCAAAGGTCAGGGTTTGGCTTAATTACTTTCCAAATCAAATTTAAAATAACTTGGGATAAATCAGCTGCAAGAGAATGAGGAATTTCTGGAAATAGATGAGCTTGATGTCAATGCACCTACAACCGAAATTTGAGACAAGTTTTCTACTTCGGCCTAGTATCGTGACATCGTCCATTACCTACTTACGCTTCAATGTCCTAGTGAGTTAACCTCGTCTAAATCTAGGACGCTAAAGTTACATGCTGTAAAATATTGTATCATAGATGCTAAATTGTATTGGAAAGACCCCTTGGGTTTCCTACTAAGGTGTTTAGTCGAAACTGAAACAGAAGGGGTTATGGATGAATTCCATGTCAGAGTGTGTGGAGGGAATCATGTGTGGCGAGCAACATCTTATAAAATCTTAAGATCCGGATATTACTGGCCGAAATTGTTCACAGAGGTGAACATTAAAGTCCTAAATTGTGTCCCTTGTCAGTTGTTCATAGGCAAGCAGAAGGTCCTAGCTTTGTCCCTTATTCCAGTTAAAACCGAAGCCCTGTTTCAACAATGGGGACTTGATTTCATTGGAGAAATTCATCCACACTCTAGCATGCATCACAAATGTATCCTAACTACTACTGATTATTTCACTAAATGGGTGGAGGTTATCCCCACAAGAAGTGCAACTGATTCGGTATTAATCAGTTTTTTGGAAGATAATATTTTATCCAGGTTTGGTTGTCCTCGAAAGATAGTCACCGATAATGCACAAGCATTTAAGTCAATGGCCATGATAAATTTTTGCCAAAAATATAACATCGTACTAGGACACTCCACAACTTACTATCCACAAGGTAATGGTCTGGTTGAATCATCTAACAAAATCCTGATTATCGTGATAAAAAAGGTTTTGACTGAAAACAAGAAAGCGTGGCATATCCATTTAAAATATGCTCTATGGGCCAACATAATAAATACTAAAAGATCATTTTTTTGTAAGTTCCCACTGGTTTCCTCAAATATTCCATGACCAAATCACCAATCTGAAAATCCACTTGTCTCCTTTTCATGTCTACCCTCTCTTTATATTTACCATTGCACTCCTACAATCTTTTCTTGACACTTTCATGCAACTCTTATAGGCTTATAGAAAAATCCTGACCATTAGCACTCCTTAATTCCTTCTTTCCCAAATTTCTTAGCTCATATACTCCTCTTGGATGCATTCCATATACAATATAGAATTGAATTATTCATTTTATCCTATTTGGTGAGTCATTATATGCAAATTCATCGTGAGTAGGCATCTAGTCCCATTGCTTAGGACTTTCATGCACAACACTCCTCAAAATATTCCCCAAACTCCTATTCACTACCTATTTTTTATCATCAGTATGTGAGTGATAGGTTGAGATAAAAATGAGATTCATACCCAATTTCTTCCATAAGGTTCTCCAAAAATGACCCACAAATTTTGTGTCACGATCTGAAATAATTCTTATGGGTAGACCATGTAGTCTCACTATTTCTGAAAAAAAAAAATAGATTGGAAATATTAGTCGCATCACTAGTCTTCCTACAAGAAATAAATGATCCATTTTTGAAAATATATCTACTTCAACATAGATAGGATCATTCCCCTTTTGTGTCTTTGGTAATCCCAATACAAAATCCATGACGATCAAATCCCATGTTTTTTTTGGAATAGGTAGTGGTTGGTACAGTCCTATGTTATGACTCCTTCCCTTAGCATGCTGACAAATCCTACACTTTTCCATAAATTTCTTCACATGATTCTACATACATGGCCAATAATAGAAAGCATTTACATGTACACAAGTCTTGTCTTGACCAAAATTTCATGGTAGTCCTCCACTGTTCTTTTCTTTAATCAAATTATCCCTCATTGAACACTTTGGTATGCATAGTTTGTTTTTCTTGAACAACAGCCCTTCCTGTAACAAACATATAGTCCAACCATTGGCTTCTATTGTTGGAAACTAGGTTTTCACAAGTTGCATAAGCATGTTTAAAATCTACATCATCCTTATAGAATCTCCTTTAAACCATCAAAACCTAAAATGTTGACTTGAAGTTCTTGCAAAAGAAAATTAATCCTACTTAATGCATCAACAACTTTATTATTCTTACCACTTGTATGTTAAATCACAAAAGTAAAATTCTGCAAAAATTCAACCCACTTGGCATGTGTTTGGTTCAACTTTGGTTGACTACTTATAAATTGTAATGCATAATTTCCAATGTATAGGAGAAACTCTTTGGGAATGAGATAAGAGGAATACTTATGGTTTGCTTCATTTTATTCTTCACTAAAATATGCAATTGATCTCTACTCCTGACTCAAAACAATGCCTATTGCAGTCCCACTAACATCACTCTTGACTTGAAAGGATTTATCAAAGCTTGGAAAAGCCAATATAGGATTTTTAGTAATTGTTTTTTCAATAATTTAAAATTTCTATCTGTTGTTTTTGTCCACTTAAATGGTTGTTTCTTTCATTGATAATTTCTACATTAGGTGCACATATTTTACTGAAACATCTAATGAATTTTGTATAAAAAATTGCAAGTCCATGAAAACTTCTTACCTAAAATGTATTTCTAGGGGTTGTCCAATTCACAATTGCTTGAACCTTTTCTAGGTCCATCTCCAAATCTTCTTCATATACTACAAACCCCAAATATATCATCTCCCTTTTCATAAAACTGCATTTCATCAAATTTATCAACAATATTTCCTTCTGTAGGGTACTCAAAACCATCTTAAGATGTCTTAAGTGTTCCTCCTTTGTCTAGTTGTAAATCAGAATGTCATCTATATAGACTATCACAAACTTTCCAATAAATTCCTTTAAGGCCTCATTCATCAACCTCATAAATGTACTTGGAGAATTTGTGAGCCCAAAAGGAATCACCAATCATTCATATAGTCCATTATTTGTCTTAAAAGAAGTCTTCCATTCATCCCCTTCTCTTATCCTAATTTGATGGTACCCACTTTTTAAATCAATTTTTGAAAAATATTTTTCCCCACTTAAGTAATCCATCAAATCATCTATTTTGGGTAATGGAAATTTGTACCTTATGGTAATTTTGTTAATTTCCCTAGAATCAATGCACATTTTCCATCCACCATCCTTCATTGGGATAAGAACTATCAGTACAATACACATGCTCAAACTTTATTTCACCAAACCTTTGTCTAACAACTCATGTACCTTCTTCTTTATCTCTTCATTCTCTTGAGGGGTCAATTTGTACGCTTATTTGTTAGGAAGAATTGCTCCAGGTATCAAATCCATATGGTGACTAATACTTCTCACAGGAGGTAAAGAATTAGTTAATTCATCTACTATGATATCAGTAAATTCATTAAGCATAGCTTTAACTTCAGTAGGAAAATTGTCCAAATTTGTAGTGGTGAATATTACCTTTGGCTTACCAACAAGAGAAAAATGTACCTCCTCTTTATTCTTGACTTCTTGTAGCAACTCCTTGCCACTCATCATAAAAAAACTAGGTCCATGTTCTTCTTTGACTGATTCACCCTTCAAGGGAAACAACACATGCTTATGTCCATATTTCTCTAGGGAATAAGAGTTTCTCGTTCCATCATGAATAGCCTTCCTGTAATAATTCCATGGTATTCCTAATATAATATGGAAGACATCCATGGGAATTATATCACATAATACCTCATCCTTATAAGTACCAATTTGGAATTCCACCTTACACTGTTCATTCACCAAGAGTTGATGTCCTTTCTACAACCATGCAGGGAGTGGGATGTGCCATCCTCTTCAATCTTAGCTTCTCTACTATCTCTGTGGAAACTGATTACCTGTACTTCCACTGTCAAGGACAATTTTGCAACACTTCCCCTTTGACTTACATACAATTCTAAATTGACTTTTCCTTTGTGTTGGCTCACTTGTCTCTTTCTCTTACTTGACCAAGAATATTTTCAGCATTAAAGACTCCCCTACCTCATGATTTTCTTTCTTTTCCATTGTATTAGTTATTTCTTCCCTGTCCTATGAAACATTTTCATTCCTCTAGTTTGTTGATTTATTTTCACAATATTCCTTAGACACGTGTCTTGCCTTGCCACAAGTGTAACATCTAAGTTCTATTCCTCCTCTACCTCTTCCTCTAGAGAAAAATATCCTTCCCATGAATTATCCTCCTCTTGATGGTTGATTGCTTGATCTTGAGCTGCTCCCTTCATCTTTTGAATTTTTTAATCTTTTTTTGTGACTGGATTGTCCTTTACCTCTTGTTGGACCTCTTCCCCTAGTTCTCTGACTTTGTTTTCTAGCTATCTTATCCTCTACTTTCAAATTTGCATGATAAGAATCTTCTATAGTCCTTAGGGTCAAGAGACTGATTTCATCCTAGATGTCATACCTTAAGCCATTGATGTACCTTGCAACCTTCTCAGCATCATTCTCCACATGCCTTGCCCTAATGTTTAACCTGTAGAATTATTTTGTATAATATTTTACTCAAATAGTTTTCTTCCTCAGTGTTGTGTCTGTTTCGTCACTTGGGTGAGAAAAACAAGGGCACTTGCATGCCTAGTTGGGCATGCTAGACAATACAGAGGTTAGTGCATGAGTTAAACAAACAAAGCACATGAAATAAACAAGTAAACAAACTAAAAATAACTAAGAAAATAAAACTAGAATGAATAAGAAACTTTTAGAACCATAAACAAAGAACCAATGACCAAGATTATGCCACCAATGGATAAATATATTAGTTGGCAAAACACCATAGATAAATGAGGACTTATGAGTCCCCTCTTCCTCCTTGGGAGGGCTCTTGAGTTCCCTAATGGAGATCTCTTCTTACAATGGTAGAAAAGAAAGAAATGATGAAGAAATCAATGCCTATTCCCTCAAGAGGTGAGTGTAATGGCCTATTGGAATGTTGCTATAATGATCCAAGGAGAAAAGAGGATTCTCAAGGGAGGATTGAGGCAGCATAACAATACTATGAAAATCATAATTTCTTAGTGCACCCATGGCCTCCATTTATAGCATTTCTTCAAGGAAATATTCAATTGGTTCTTAGTGTGAACAAGGGGCCCTTTAGGGCACCCTTTCGTCCTTGACCATCCCCCCATTCGGATTCAACTTATATCTGAGGGTCAAATCAAGTTGGGAGCTGATCCATAAGTGGTTGAGGCGATGGCAAGAACCATAAATGTGTCGTTCACAGGAGTGTGCAAATTTTCTCGTAAACAATCATGCATATGGCACATTGTGTGCTCTATGAGCTTCTTTGGCCCATGCACTATGTGCGTGCTTCCTTTAGTGAGTTAGCGCATGCCAATTTTTTTCCCAATTGTATAGTTTTTGCCTCTTGAAAATGCATTTTTGTGTTGTAGGTGAACTAATAGTTATTTGGCATTGATATATTTTTATAACCATTTGCGTGCAGTGTTGCGAATGAAATTTCAGTGATAACAGATGCCCCCTGATGTGTGAGGTTAGGAGCATACGTATAGTCAAAATACATCAATGTTTATTCTACTGAGAGTGCCATTGTAATGAAGAGTGTCGATAGGAACTGCAAGATTGATCCATGGGAGGGAGATGGGAGGGAGAGGGGAAACTGTGGGACCCAAACCTTTCTCTAGGGAGAAAAAAGAGAAAATGTGTATACAAACGAGGTGGGCATGCCCCATGCTCGTGTCATGTAACTCAAAATGTAAGACAGTAACTAAAGTTGTATGTTGATGTAGATAACTGCAGTGCCCTCTGGGGCGGTTTGATAATGACATATGACAATTTTGATGGTGAACATACTATGAAAAGAGGCAAGGATGCCTGTAAGAAGTGTCGATGACTCATACACATTGATGGCCTAAATATTTCAAAGGTCTTCGACTGTTATAAAACAACTGCAATAGTCACATAGTAAGACCCACCGTAACATGAGATTTTGTTGAAGTCGAATGTTATGGGGGTCAACGGAAGCAGAGAGCAATGATGGTTCTCTCTGTGTCATCCGAGACTCCTCATTGTAAAGATAATGAGAGTCAAGATATTTTCTTCCTGTTGGAAATGATGTTGACGTCGACAGAAAGGGAGACATGACTCCAAGAAGCAAAGGGCTTCATGAAATATGTGGAGATAAGATCAGGAACTGATAGGGAACATGAACAAAGTCAAGAGGCGGTGAGACTCAAGACTACCCTTGGTTGGGGATATGTTTGAAGGATGATTGGCAGAAACCGTAAAACTATATCTAGTGTCAGGGGGACGACTAGACACGGGTTTAAATTGTGCTAGAGGCATGAAAAAGTGGACAAACTCAAAGATCAGGGGTACATGGACTGTGGGGTACTAGGGGTTTATGGATGATGTCAAAATGAGTAAAGGGGAGTGGATGCCCCAACCAAGGGTGACATGGGTTGCATTGCCAGAAAAAGAAGGTCGTCAAGGGTGACGACAAAAAACTAAGTAAATGTTGGAAACAAAGGCTTTTTACAAATACTAAATAAATAAAGAATAATTTGGGATGAATGTATAGATATAGAAACGGGTGCCCTAGTGCAAGATGGCTTGGCCTGTGAGGGCACAAGTTGCATGGAGAACTGGTGGAGGGTGGGTTTATGTATGAGGTAAATGAATGGAGGGAAATCTGTAGATGGGAAAACTGATTGTGGATGAAATGAGGGTTTAATGATAATGCAGAGGTGCAGTCAAATAGAACCAAGATAAGATAACCTGGGAGTCCATTGGGAAATCTAGAAAAATGACGAGAAGGATTATGTGGCAAATTCTTGGAAATGCGTAAGACTATCGAGACTCTTATCCCTAGGGGGTGAAAGAAGCATGAGTGTCAAAGTACCAAGGGGAAATATGAATGGGACAACTCATGTGGGGGAGAGTGCTACCGGGTGATAGTACCAAAATGTAGCAGAGGTGACCTTACTTCAGAGCTGGATGTAGGGACCCTAAAGGTGAATGTTGGAAGGTGTGATTGGGAGATGCAATTGATATTCAAAGGGAGTGATCACATGCCAGTGTCGATCGTATACCTGAAGGGGATGCGCTGGTTGGTGATGACCAAGTACCTACACACATTAAAACTGAATACCCGACGTGACCAATATCTGAAGATAAAGAACATATAACCGTTATTTGATAATTTTGAACATTAGCATGCATACCTAGATGTGATGTGAGAAAAATTCTCCCTCAAGGCTGAGTGCAAATGGTGACCCAGGGAATGTGATTGTGTAGATGGCAAGATCTTAATCTTGTGGCTAAAGACAGATAAAGAAACAGACACTTTGGGCTCCTGTAATTGAGTGTGGAATTTTGGCAAAAGGGACTATATATGGTTGTTGGGACCACAATGCCACCTCATTCGTACCCTCTTACGGGAGCTCGAGCCGACCAATTCAGGATTTACGAGAGTTAGGTTAGTGGTCCCATCCTCCTACATAGTATATAGTTTCTAGTTTTTAGGTAGGGGTCGTACGAATGGTTGTACTAGGGTAGGTTTAGTGGTGGGCCCACTAATGCGTAGGAGAAGGAAGGATACCTAAACTGAGATGCACGGGTATAATTCCATCTCCCTCGCATGATGTGCGGTTGTGCTGGACACAACCGTGCAGAGGGGCGTGTGGGTAGGGGGTAATATTTCCCACAGGAAATATTACCC
>JASDQU010249964.1:0-15335 GCA_032191745.1 Picea mariana | reverse complement strand
AGGCCGTTTTTGAAAAATGTTGTAATTTTGACCCCATTTGAAAAAATGGTGCTACCGGTAGCACCACTTTTTGATTTGGGGGTTGATTTTCATGTTTTTTTGGGAAAAATATGGGTTTTTTGGGCCAGAGTTCTCGTTTTGAGGTCACAGTTCTCATTAAGTTGGTAACTATGTTGTCTAGGATTTAGGGGTTTGAAATAGGTGTGGAGAGGAAACTATTCAAGGTCACTTAAATAAAAATAAGAGTTTGTGATAGGGAGTGTGAAAGTCCAAGTTCATAAGAGTTAGTTGGGACCCCCCTCTAACACAGGGGATAAACATGAGGTCGCGTCAGTAAAGGTAGAGGAGATAACCCCTCCAAAGCCAGACCAAATGTAGTGGGGATCAAATATTGAGGGTCATTCCTGGGATTTTTGTTGACTGCATTTGACTACAGAGCTTGTGGACCTCGAATCCGCTCGGGATCCTCATTTTTGTTCTAGACCATTTCATTCGATGCCCTTGAAAGGCTTCGTAATTTGTTATCCTTCTCATTACGATCAACCCGACTATTGACTGTACCTGCCTGGTGACTGACTGCGAGCTGGAAAATTAGTTTCCTTTTTGTAGTGACTTACATAAGTGACTATGTGGGTATACTGCGGTACCTAGGGAAGATGTCAGATCACACTTTGTAGAGTATACCTGAAGGGTGTTTTCATGTTTGAGTTACACTTGCATTGGTAAGTTGCTCTAGTATTGATTGGCGTAACTGTTGTTCCTTCTAGTTAGTTGATTGCTTGATTTTCCTTTAGGGACCTTTTAGTGTGTTCTGTATGTTTCACGCTAGCTTAACCTTAGAGTGTTAGTTGATGATTTCACAAGGTGGAAGATAAACAACTCCACCGTTCACATAGGCTTAAGGGCCTGTCATCAGTTACTTTGGAGCCACCTCCGCCACCACTGAGGTGAAGACTAGATCAAGAGGGTTCATTTGAAGCAATCAGGCCACCGGAAGTTGGGCCAGAGCCTTCTCCTAGAGAATATACACTTGCATCGGAGGAGTCCACCATTTATGACCTCGAAGCTAAAGGCTTCAGGCCCACAAACCCTCTGATCATTGATTTATCAATGCCACTTCTTATTCAGATAGTCCTTCCTAAGGTGACTTCACCTGAACGTTGTTTTGTTAGACGAGTAGCAATGGAAGAAACTAATGCTACATATTCTGGGAGTTCTTATACTCCCATATCGGCTACCACAAGAGGAGGTGTTGTACCCCCTCCCCCATCTCCACTTATAAGGACTACGGTTGTCCAGACACCTACAAATTCTCGAAGTGGCACAGTCCCCTCAATGACTATGACCACTGTTCCTTCTATTCAGAGTGTGTTGGGCACTCCCTTTTCATACAGGATGTTGGGTTTTGAATCTAGCTCGAACTTAACCTACTCTAATCTACAGATTGTTGGTTTGGGGGCAGGGAGTTCTAGTGCTCCCTTGCAAGGATCTTTTGCGAGCACCACTACCCTATTTAAATATATCCCTTACGGTGGGGGTCATATCCCTCCTTTGTCTCCTTCACTCAGAGGTGCTTTCCAATAGCCATTCGAGCTTAACACCAACTCCAACTTGTTCAGTGGAGGGAATCATGGGCCTCAATCCTATATGAGTCTGGCAGGGTCTATGCCTTTTTCTTTGTTTGGTTCTTTTGAAAACAATGCTTTCTCTTCGTCCTCTTTCTCGTTAGGGGGAAACCTCGTATTTGGTCAACCCAACCCTATGAAAGGATTCATTCCTTCACAGGGATTGATGACAAGAGATTTATCCTCACAAGGTCTTGGAAGTCCTTGGTAGGGATCTTTTCCTTCACAAGGGATGCCAATCAGGGGAAACCCCTCCCACACTCAGTGGAACCCTGGGCAGGGTTCAGTACCCATGCTAGGAGGATCGACTAGGGGACATCCCCAATCAAGATCCTTGGAAAACTTTGTAAGGAGAAATCCCTACACAAGGTATGCCATCCAATTACGTGAATCTATTGGCAATGTAGAATCAAGTGCAAACTCATTTTACTGGCCAAGGCTACCATGGTTTCTACAAAACCCTAGCCAACAAACAAACGTTTCCTGACAACCTGGTGCCAGAAAAATCTAGGCTCCTCTCTTCCTTTGAATCCACCACAACCTAGGCTACCTTTCATGGAAACTCTTCATTTTCTAGACTTGTCGAGGTTGTTGAACGATCCGATCTATCATGATCCATGTTGGACTCCCATGCTGACTAATTTTACCTCAGACATCCCTAAGTTTGAAGGAAATCCTGGTGAAGATCCCGATGATCATGTTACGACATTTCATTTATGGTTCTCATCCAACTCGTTGAAGGATGACTCTATTTAGTTGTGTTTATTTCAATGCACTCTTATAGGGGGTGATGCAAAATGGTATATCGAGATCGATAGCTCGAAGTATTCTTACTTTAATTACCTGTATATGGTTTTCTTAAACCATTTCCAGTTACCAGTGAGATACGATGTTGACATCGAGTTTCTAAACAACTTAAAGCAAACAAAATCTGTTCATATCTTAGATCACATTCGAGAATGGTGTTGCCGAAAGAGATTGATCAAAGTGAAGGTCCCTCTCGCATTTTTGCTTGAGTGGTTCCTAAGGTCCTTGGTTCCTTGTGTATCCAAAGATGTCGCAACCTCCATAGTGTTTTCCTAAGAAGAGGCTATTATGAGATCCTCTCAATTCGGTATGATGTAGGAGATCCTCCCAGACACACCATGATTGAATTTTGACAAGACCAAACATAATTTTGGGTTTCATGTCGATGGTATAGTAGGCTCATCACAAAGTAAGCCCATAGATCAGTTGACTAACCACTTACAACAGTTATCGATTCAACAGATTGTGTCCATCCAAACTTCTTGTTTGACTGCCCATGCAACCCAAACATCGAATGTACATAGTCTACAGTCGATGAATCCCAAGGATTGGTGCAATTGGAGCCACGACAAAGGAGCCTAGACTTGGTTCATAGAAGCAGTTTCTACAAGCAAAAGTTGTAACCTTTCATCTTGTATATGAATAAAAGATATTATATTTGTCCCAAAGATTTATGTGTACATTTTCTTGTCTATTTTATCATTTACATCTATATTTAGGATTTTAAGTAATTACTAGAGATTGTATATGCTATTGTGTTGTATTCTTAACCCTTTGCAGGTCATCTTTGGGAGAAGATCTGTGATCTAAGAGGCAAAAACAAGTGGAAGAGGTCCACATCAACCGTAAGGATTCAAGGTTCTCTTCTTAACCTTCTCTTCTCTCTTTCTCTTATTACTTAGTCTAGATTGTTTTGGGGTAGATTAGAGATAAGTCAGTCTTTCAAGGGAGTTATCGCTCTTCCTATTCCTTAGACCTAATTTGGGGGGAATTTCCCCATAGAATAATTGGTGACTCCATTGGGGAAACGAAAAAACTGAGGGAAAGAGGAAATCTAAAGGAAAGAATGGTAAGGGGAATAAGAAGGCTGTGAATAATTCTGGCGAGGGTAAAAATGAAAATACGAAGGTGAAGTTTCCATGTAATCTTTGCATAGACGATCACTTGACTCACCAATTCCTTTGGCTTTAGGAAGCTCAAAATCTATTGGCACAACAAAACCTTGTTGTGTTAACCAACCCTTTCCCACAAGGGAAAATTATGGCTCAAGATTCCTCACACACGGATGCGCCTAGAGGAAATCAGGGAGCCCCTATACCTAATGCTAATAATGGGGCCACAAACATATACATGATGATATAATATGCTCATCTGTAGACCAGGGCTCACAATTACAGAATGCCAAAATCTATTGATAAGGTAAAAGAAGATTCCAACCCACTGCCTCCTCTTCAGATTAAGAATACTGTGGGAGAAACTATGATTCACATCCTTAAGGGTGCATTTAAGAAGGCTTCTCACAACGCAAATGCAAGGGATGCTAAGAACTACTCTGTAATGGAGGATCTGGCACAAAATCCTTGTGCGATGTCTGCTCTGGAAGTTCTCCAGAGTTTCCCCTCATAAAGGAAAGCAATGTTATCTTCCTTGGGTGTTGTCGAGATTTCTAACTCGGGAGTGATTTTTTTTTACTGTACCGATTATAAAACTCATCTACCTCACCACATTTCTTTTCAGATAGTAGTGGTGTATGCCAAAAAATCATTGACACAAAACATTTTCTGCATGATGGTGGATGAGGGTGCCTCGACTTGCGTAATGTCGTTGGCATGTTTGAAGGCCATTGGCCAACCTAAGTTGTCTTTGTCTCTGACGTTGTTAACTGCATTTGACAACCGATATTTTAGACCACGTGGCATAATCCCCTCCTTCCCTGTGTAGTTGGAGAGAAAAAATATGTGCATCGAGGTAGAAGTAGTCGATGTGCCTCTCAAGTACAATATATTTGTATGACGGAGTTGGACCTATGCTATGAAAATGGTTGTATCCACCATTTTTTGGCTCTTATGTTTTCCTCATGAAGTTCAGATTGTAACCGCTGACTAGTTATCATTTTCTTGTCCTGACCCTTCATCGGGGGAATCCATGGTCCCGACGATTGACAACCCACAACCATGTACCGTCAACTTAGGTTCCAGATTGTTTCCATATCTAATGGGGACTTATGAATATTTGCCACCTTCGAATAATGTCAATTTTATTTCATCTATCCTCGATCAGCCAAAGAATGCGTTTGTTGAGATAAATTCTTTTTGAACGAGTTATTTTAATGACCTATGGAATTTACCATCCTCATCGGCTTCGATGGAAGGGGTAGGGCACCTTGGAATGGCTATGCCCCTATCCACTACCGAGGTTGTGTACAACATTGTCCAACAAACATTGGCCAACCCTGATCTGGCTCCCTCACAAGAGCTAGATCCCATTCTCGAGCCTATTTGGGCTCAAGACTCTCTTACTACTCACGATCCTTTGGACTTGGTATTCCCCTCCAAAGAGGAGATTTTGGAGGAAATGACTAGGCCGGATGGACCTTGGGACGATCTTCACCATAGATCTTATTTTTTACCTGAGTTGAGGAGAGTAGAACAACAAGATTTCACTGAGACCATGAATGGAGATTCCACTTGTCCTGTTAACCCTCTGGTCACACAAAGAATCTATGTCAAGGGAAACATGGAAAGTATAGATGAAATGATTCCTATTGAAATATCTATAACCCCTGGCGTCATTGAAAATGTCTTCATCCGAGTGAATTGTTTCTCCGAGGAGATTCAAATCTATATTGAATTATTTAAAGAGTTTTGTGACATTTTTTCATGGTCTTATGAGGATATGCCATACATTGACTCATGTATAGTTGAACATGATATTAGAATTTAGGACTTACCCCGATGCTAATCCTATTCAATAGAAGCTTCTCCCAATCAATCCTTGCAAGGCAACAACTATCAAGGCTGAGGTAGAGAAACTCATTAAGGTTGATTTCATATATCCAATGCAATCTATGGAATGGGTGTTGAACCTTGTTCTTGTCAACAAAAAACAAGGTAAAATATGTGTGTGTATGGAATTTCGTGATCCGAATAAATCTTGCCCAAAAGATAATTTTCCAACCCCATTCATCGATCAGATTATGGATGAATGTGTGGGTTGTAAAGTATTTTATTTTATGGACAGTTTCTAGATACAACTAGATTCAGATCAAACCTGAGGATCAACATAAGACTATGTTTATATGTCCTTGGGGTACATTCACATACATGAAAATTCCTTTCGGACTTAAGAATGTTGGAGCCACTTTTCACCGGTCCTGTCGTTCTCCTTCCATGAACTCAAGCATATAGTTGAGGTGTATCTTGATGATGTGGATTCACATTCTTGTAAGAGATTTGATCGTCCCGCCCACTTATGACTAATCTTTGAGAGGTTTCTCTACTACCAGATTCTCCTTAATCCAAACACATGTAGATTTTGCATAAAATGAGGACAATTTCTAGTTTTTATCATGTCCATTAAAGGGATCATGGTCGATCCTCTGAAGGTTGAGGCAATAGTCCAATTGCCTCCCTGTTACACATCAAAATTACTCACTTCAATAGTGTCACAAGTGTCATCATTACAAGTGTTGTAAGTGTCACATCTTGTCTGCAAGTGTCGCATCTTGACCACAAGTGTCTCAAGTGTCGCAAATATCATACTGCCATCTTGCCTATGTCATGCCTCTAACAAAATCATAAGAAAACTTAAGAAACCTCAAAGACTAGTTTTGAAGAGGAGAAATCAATTGACAAGGAGTACAAGCCTTTTTCCACTGAAAAAACCACTCAAAATTCAAATTTGGAAAGGAGAGCTCCCCTACTTAGTGTCAGGGAGTGCTGGTGCTCCCCTACATAGTGTCAGGGAGCACTGGTGCTCTGAACCCTCTTCTAGGGGAGAGTTCCAACACTCTGTGTTCCTTTTGAGGGAGCGCTGGCCTTTTTTGGGCGAAATTTGGTTTGTTGGAGGAAATTAGGGAAGAATCCCCTCAATCTCTGAAGTTGGTTGGACTCGAATATGAGTTCAAGGCATGATCTTAGGGAAGATCCACAACTTAAGGAGAGGGATCCTCAACTTATCCCAAAGATCTCTCAAGTGGTTGGGTCTCTCCAAGCTTATATAAGGAGGCCTTCTCATGGTGAAAGGTACATGAAAATATTGGAGGTATGAAACCTATGATCTCATAGGAAACATATAGTACAAAGATAGAGATTAAGTATTACACCAAACTTATGATCCCATAAGTGAGATGCCATTGAAGCATAATCAATGTAGATTGCTTAAGAAAAGGGGTTGGACAAGGAGAGCTGGAATAAGCTGCTGCACCTTCATCAGAGGATTGTAAGTATTCTTCATTTGTTCTCATTAATATACATACATGCTTGGCCTGTTTCTTTCAAGTTTATGTTTGTTCCACATGAACTTGTCTTTAGTAGATAGATTTGTATTTGAGATAATATTGGTAGAATAGGAAGCTTGTTGTATCTTTGTTTGTTCTACAGGACCTATCGAGGATCTTGGGATTGAATCTCAACTTGTACTTTGCAAGGACAAACACCATTTAAAAAGGTACACTTTTCTTCTTCCTCTTCATTCATTAGCTTAATTAGATCTAAAAGGATGTCAATGACCAATGATAACACCCTTTCTGTCTTGGTTTTAGGGGTCTATATAACAAGAGGGAATCTGCTTGTCCACAGGAGGATTCACCTGTAACACTCCCCCGTGCACAATTCATGAGCTTCAACATCTATAGGGGAAATCTAAATTTCTTCAGTGATTTGTTTCCAAGTATGTTGAGATTACTAAAGGGTTTATGCATCTCTTGAAAAATGGGTTCCATTATGTTGGGATGAAGTAGCTCAATTCTCTTTCGAAGCATTGAAATGTGCTCTGATGTCTTCCCCTCTGCTTAGTCCTCTAGATTATGGAAATGATTTCTTGTTGTATTTGGATGCATAAGATTCTACTATTGGCATGGTCTTGGTCAAAGAGGATGATGCGCTCAAGGAGCATGTTATCTACTATCTTAGCCGAGGCTTGGTTGGAACAAAAATACAATACATCCATGTTAATAAAATGGCTTTGGAAGCTATCCATGATATCCAAAGGTTACATCATTACATTCTACTTCGCAAGACCACCATCGTAGCTATCGTGAAGCATTTTCAATATGTGCTGACATGACGGGTCATCGACGGGAAAATCAATTGATGGATAGTCATTCTGGAAGAATTAGACTTGGATTTTGTTTCAGTAAAATCTAAAAAGTCCTTGGTCTTTGCTGAGATAATTTTGAAACTTCGGTTGAGAGTGGTAATGATGTGCCCGAAGATTCATTGATCAATGGGGATATTTTCCTTATTTCATCTTCAGACCCTTGATATGGAAATATACTTGTGTATATTCAGACTTTGAAGTTCCCTTCCTCTGCTTCTCATGATGAGCATCGACCAATATGCCATCAAGCGCAAAACTATATTATTATCGATGATACTTTATATTGTCAAGGTGTTGATTTCATTCTCTGTTGTTGTATCACTCACGTAGAGGATGAGATTGTGTTGAATGAATGTCACACTGGAGCATGTGGCATTCACTTGTATGGGTTGGCAACAACCCATAAAGTTCTTCACGATGGATACTTCTGGCCCTTGTTGATCAAATATTCTGTAATGGTAGTCAAGAAGTGACAACATGCCAAATCTTCTCTCGGAAGATGTGGGCACACCCTGCTCCCATGTTTCTAGTTATTGTTTTTGGTCCTTTCACTAAGTGGGGGATTTATTTCACTACATGCCACGTGACTTCATCTAGGGGGAATCGTTACATCATCATGGTAGTAGACTACTTCAATAAGTGGTTCGAGGTCATGCTAACATTTAGTAATGATGAAGAAACGACTGTGCTTTTAGTTTTTAACTATATTGTAGCCAGGTTTGGTATTCTGAAGGAGATTATCATTGACCATGGCAGTCACTTCCAAAATAAGATGATGATTGAGTTAACATAAAAAATTGGGTTTAAGAAAGAATATTTGTCACCCTACTATCCAAAATAGAATGGTCAAGTGGAGGCTATTAATAAATCTCTCAACGATATTCTCCAATGGATGATCAATTCAGCCAAGTTGAATTGGCATTTGATGTTGTACTCGACACTTTGGGCTTATAGAACCTCAGTCAAGACTACTACCAATTCATCTCATTTCTAACTCATTTATGGGATAGAGGTAGTCTTTCCCATAGAGTGCCAAATTCCCTCTCTTAAGTTGGCAGTAGAATTATTTCCAGACACAACTCCACTTGAAGAACGTCTCCTATATCTCAACCAACTGAATGAGAAATGTCGAGATGTAGCCTTGGCCATTGAATCTCACAAATGTTTCAAGTGTCAGTATGATCAGTCCATCCACCCTATATTTTTCTTTGAAGTTGATCTTGTCTTGGTCTATGACCAAGCTAAAGATCCCTTGGGGCCAGGAAAATTCAAACCCATGTGGTTTAGATCGTTCATTGTTAAGAAAGTTTTAGAAAAGGGTGCTTATCAACCAGTTTATTTAGAAGACAATGCTTTATCGGAGCCTAGAAATGGGCTCTACCTTAAAAATTATTACACTTAGGTAGGTCATCTGAGTGAGACTTATTGTATATAATGTATAGTTTTATTTACACATTTTTGTCTTTTTGTCCTATGGACATGTATTTTACTGTTTTTCTTTTCACTGTGGAAGATGTCAAGTGAATATGAGGTTTATGCTAGGTTCGCACACACTGCTATCCGACACACTCAGAGGCTTTCTTCCATATCTTGGGTTATCTTCACTCCCTTTGGTCAGTTGGTGTCTTCTGGAGGTATTTTTCTGGGTGAAGCGACCAATAATGTTGTTGAGTAAAGTATTGTAATAGAATTACTACGTGATGCATTATCACATGGAATTTCTCACCTCCAGGTTTATCTATATGCTCAAATAGCCGTGTCTTAGTTAAATGGAGTGTATCGTGTTTATGATCCCACCCTTCATTGACGATTCCTTAGGGTACGTCTCTTAGAACACTATTTTGATTATATTACTTATATTCATGTTCCTAGGAGATCTAATCAACTAACTGAGGCATTTTCTAATCATGTATTAGATTGGCATATTGCACACACATAAAAGTAAAAACACACACATACATGCATATGTAAATACATTTGTACAAAAATGTTTAATCCATAAGGAAAAAAGATGTATATATATGTGTGTGTATGTCCAAAAAATAATGTCATAAGTACAAATGTGGGCCACAAATCCTCAAATAGAGCCAACATAAATCACTGGGCTTAATCCATCACTACATAAGAGAGTACAAAAAGAGTGCCATCGACACACATAAGGTCTAGTGATAACTATGGTCTAGGCATGTTGGCCCTAGTGTAATGAACTATGACATTCACAAGACGCCAAAACCACTGAACCCAAGTCCTGGGTACTCCTACCACATGCGGCTGCATGGTTGGGGGTATGTCCTCAATATCTGCCATAAACACTGGACGAGTGAGAGATGTTAGGTTCCTCTCCACTCATCTCAATACTCTCTTAGCCTATCTGACCAGTGGCCCTGCCACTACTACTGCTGCAGGTCCATTATCCTCTCGAGGATGACGCTTAGTCCTGACAAAGTCAGATGTTCGTACTACTCCCACGTCTGTATATAACAAATTTCTAAGTTAGTACTATGACATCACCATAAAAGGATAATATCTAAAACCTAAAAATAAAATAACTTTAAAAAATAATGTGTACCTATCTCACCATGCTCCTTGCTAGGGGGCATAGGCATATCAGGGTCCCTCAAGAAACTGATCCCTATGTAGGGGTAGTCTTTGATCACAGGAATTTGACAGGCCCACCAATCAGATAACTTGTCATCAAATGCCTCATGCACTCTCCCTACTCTCTATCAAGGTAAAAAATCCGCCCATCTGCATAATGTTGTAAAGGAGGCAATATGTCCTCATACTGTCTCTTGTGGGCTAAGGCTTGGCACTCTCTAAAAAAATAAAGTGCAAACATGGTCCCAAAACCAAAGTTCTTGTTTGTTCTTCTGCTACAATCAGTCAATTGTTTCTTCACAGAAGTGAGCATCATAGTGCTCCAGTCAAATATGGTGGCCTGTAAACACTGATATGCACTATGCATCTATGCACACGATGCCTGATGAAGTGTTGCGGATCCCATGATCTGCCCAATCATATACAATACTATTCATAGGTTGAGGATTTTTATCTTATGAATTGGCACTTGAGAGCCTACCTTCTCAATGCTAGCCTTGCAGTACATGCAAATATAGTCCTCTATGTTGTGTGGTCTTGGAGGAAAAGTCCTCAAGTTAACCAGTTCCCCCTGTTAGCATTGAGAGTCAACCTCATATTGCTAGAGGATAAGCCCAATACCCACCAAATAGATTTGTAAATGTATATTTTTGATAGAATGTCAAATGGACAAAACTCAGTATAGAAATGTTCCAACACATAAATTCTAGGCCATAATGTATAAGCCAATGAGGTTTTGGATAACTTTAGTCAGTGATTTAAAGATAAGTGTGGGTAGATAGAAGAATTAATGAGAAGGATGAATAGGTCTGCTATAAGCATCATACCTTCTAGCATATAAGTGAAGAAAAAACTCATACACAATAACTTCTTGATCTAAATCTTAAAACACTGACAAAAATTACAACAACATCATAATCAAACATACATTACAACACAATTATAACATCTCAATTGAATCATTCAATAATGAGAAATCAGAGTAAGAAAGAAGGAAGATAATGAAAGGAAGCTGACTTCTATTAATCAAAATGTCTCATATCTCATACATAAAACCAGAGTATGGTTCTGTCTTATCAAAACATTACAACAGGGAGTCTATGATCAACCATTCGAACCACAAAATATCATTCTATTGATGTATATATAGTCTAAACAATAACAACATGAAGTGCAAATTGGATCCTCTAACCTAGGATTCTCCCACTAAAAACTGAAAATCTAACATCTGTACAAGTGAAGACAATAGATTTCTAGAAACATGGAAAATGTTGGCAATGACTCTAACACTGCAATATTTTCATAATGAGTTGTTCCTTGGGCGCATCTCCATTAGTTCCATGTGTCCACCAGCTCCAACTATCCTCCAAGCATTAATGATAAGCTCCATCTGTCACTTGATGACCGTTGATTCCCTCAAAATCCATCAAAACTAGAAAGGGAAATGAATCCAAAAATGCTGACTGTGTCAACCAGTTCGTAGCAGATTCCGTAGCGCATTCCGTAGAAGATTCCATAGAAAACTACAATTTTTTGCTTGACTAGGTGATTTCACATCAGAGTTCGCAACAACTGTGCAACTTCTGCATGTGTAAATGATTTTGCATCCCTTTCCGTAGCGAACCTAAAACTCTGTTTATGTAGATGATTTCGTAGCGCCAGGTGCTACGAAATGTCTTGTAGCTTTCTGTGTAATGTAGTTTGAAACCCAAAAATCTTAGCAGAAGGTGTATAAGTCTGTAGATGCCTTCAGTAGGTATAATCATGACACTTCCCACAAAAATTCAAATTGAAAAGATGATCGTTATAAAAAATGGGGTCTTCCATCCATTCCACTTCATTCTTAGTTTATGGGACAGGGCTCTTAACCACTGCTTAAGGGTTTTGTACCTCTTTTTCTTTGTTGCTATATGCCACAACCTTAGCAGAATTTTCTATTTTGGTGGGCTGATCAGATGTGTTAGGCTTCACATCCTTCTTTTTCAACTTCTTTAAGAGCCTCCTTATCTTTGGAAACATGTTTTCCCTTTCTCCTTTTTCTTGTTTCTATGTGGGAAACACTATCAGTTGGAAAAGGGCTCTACATCTTGGATTGAGGAGTAGGGGATACATTTAGCTGTAGATTTGCAAAGGCAATGAATTGCTCCCAAGATATGCTTCTTTTCTTCAATTCCTCCATTACAAGAATCTTGATCATCCCCAAGTGGGAAACACTGGTGTCCACGGCCTTGGACTTGGCTTGGACCCTATCAACCTTTTTTACCATACTCCTAAATACATAGAAAGGGATGTTCATTAATTCCTTGCATGTGAAGTGCAACAAAATCCTAATGTGATATTGGTAGATCATATTGAATTTTCCCTCACAGGTAAAATATCTCTGAATGAATTTTAACATCTTGTCAAATCCCTCAAGTAGTGGCTCCTAGGCACTCCCTTAGATAGGTTATCTCCCTGATGTTCTGGTTTGAGGAACCCTTTAGAAAAAGATGCATTAAGAGTTATTGATTTAAACCACCTTTCACTAGTGTTGGGTATCTCATTGGTTGAGGCAATGGTGGCCTCGGATAATTCCAATTCAAGGGTTCCCACCTTGGTTTTAGTGCCATCAAATTTTAAGGCCAAATACTTGGCTGCCTCAGGGTGTCCCCTTTGCATATTCTGATAGAAATTTAGGTAGACAACCCTGTGGAAGACCTCTCTGATCATAGGTTCAACATAAAAAAAAGTGCATATTAGAAGGCTTAGTTTTGACTACACTCCCACCCCTGAGAGACTTCTTTTGTTGAGGTGTATCCATTTTCTACAAACAAGAGACAAAACACTACAATGATTTGAGAGGTATGGGAGGCCAAACAAGGACAAAGGTCTTTAGGGTTTGAATGATGGTCTTTTTAAAACTAGCTTCTTTAAGGCTTCAGGGTTTTTCTTCAATTTTACTTTTGAGCTAATGAAAGAGAAATATGATGGCTTAAGAAGAGGAAGAAAAACCTTCAGAGAAAGGATATGAAAGGAGGAAACATTGTCAAGGTTTTTAAGCTAACATTAAACTGCCATGCAGGGTCATCATCATTTTAATAGCAAGGATCTTAAAATTTTCAATGTAAACAAACTTTAACTAAGAAATGTCAAATGACACTATAAATGAAAAGGGTTGATGCAGGCTATATGAGCAGAGGATGATGATACTGAGTTTGATGAACAGTTCACAGCGCTGGAATAGGGGATCTGTAGTGCAATTCGTAGTAGTTTTTGTAGCATAGACAACAAGGGCCAAGCACTATATAGACACGACAACTATGATAGAAAGGTTTATTCAATTACAGTGGAAGAGACTGAAAATACTGTAGATAACTGGGAATCCAATGATAGTAGAGTTAAAGGGGCCGGTTGGTAAAAGGAACCATAATTCGTAGAGCCAGTTTCTATGAAAATTTAGCAGAGCCTTAAATTTATCTTCAACAGAGCTCAGACGACTCAAGGAGTACCTGGACACTGTGACTTGACTGTAGATGAGATTTAGAAAGAGTGAAACTGCCTGCAACCATCCTAACCTTCAATTCACCTTTGTTAGCCAGTCTGTAGCATAATCCACAGTGCCTGACTGGACTAGGAGTTTCTATAGCACCGAGCTAGGAGAAGAATTCAAACTTTGATAAAACAATTAGAAAGATTTAATGACCAAATCTCAATTATTCCGTTTTAAAACATAGATGTTGAAAACAATGAGATTGACATGACACCAGCTTCATAAATGCAATAATGATAAAGAGGAAGGGTGTACTCAATATGTGCTACGAAAACTCCTAATGAGTTGGCATCATACTAGAAGGAGTTTGATTTGACTCCCTAATGGGTAAAGGGACATAGTGGAGGAGTTCAAGTGCATAATGGAGGTAGTGACATATCAGACTAGTGGTGGCACAAGGATGATAGTTATGGTTGTATAATCATGTGATGAACCAATGGTATAAACCAAAGGAAATGAACCAAGGGTATAAACCATAAGTGTGGGTCAAATGTATGGGCCAACCTCCAATCTTTCATTTATTTTGAGCTAACCTAATAAAACCATAAGGAGAAAATCAAAAGAAAACTTAAAAAGAATAATGGATAAAAATTAAAAACCTAAGGATGAAATTTGACCCATGACAAATTCATGTGATAACACCCCACTCTCGGAGAGTCCAATCAAAAAATATATATCCTCGATAGTAGGATTCAATGATTGGCCCTCTAGCATGAAGGACTCTGTGTCTAGGTGCCAATACTCTATCAAATGATTCAATAGCTTGGGTTGTTCCCTTATGAATGACCATTGAAATAATTTCCACATACCACACTGCTTTAGCATAGAAATGGCCCCTGGATCCTATTCGACCAAGATTTCTAGCTCCTCTTGTTCTCTTTTGTGCCAATGGACATACATTCTGTTACATAAAAAGTCTAAGGTTAGTCCCTTGTTTCATTTTTTTTGAATACTTTAAAGAGATGTACACAGGTTGTCTTTAAGATAGTCGTGTATATACACGTACTAATTTTTTCTCAACCCATGTATATATGTGTGCTGAGTGTGGATATCCCACGTACATGCAAACCCAACCTTTTCCTTAGGGCACACACCCTATAAACAAATATATAAGGAAAAAAGGATGAATGGAAATCATGAGAGATGTCATTTGTACTTGTTAGAAAAACAGGACCGCGGAGCAATAATAAAGCAGAGAGACACAGATTTACGTGGTTCACCCAGTGTGGGCTACGTCCACCAGAGAAATTGCCAGGTCCTTCCTTTATTATTATCCAGCAAATGAAGGGATACAACCTACAATAAAACCCGCTGTAACTTCCTCTTCTTTCTCTCATAGTCTCCTCTCTCAGAATACATTATTCACCATCATATTCTCTCAATACATTTCCCTCATAAAAGAGGGTTTCCTTCTAGGGAAAAAAACCCTAACATAATCTCTACCGTTAAATCTGCGA
>JASDQU010249959.1:26441-39195 GCA_032191745.1 Picea mariana | reverse complement strand
CAGATAGGACACTTGGCAAGGGACTTTCAAAACCCTTGCACTACTTGCATCTACTGCAACTCCTTCAAGCATGTTATTGAAGAACGTCCAGCATTGTTGGCTAAACTTCAAGAGAAAGGAGGACCTCAGCAGAACCCGCAGATACAATTGATCAAAGTTGAACCTCGCGGAGAAGAACCTAGAGTCATTGTTATTACTAGAGGAGGCACTGTTACAGGAGATGATAGAATGACCCAAGGAAAGACTATAGAAGATTCAGGAATTAGGAAAGATGCAGAAAAGACCCAAACCTTTTATGCAAAGAAAGAAAGACAAATATTTGAGTAAGCAAGAAAAGAGTTCAAAGGAGACCAAGGTTATTCATCAAAGACAAAGCCAGAAGTAAGAGAGTATGGAATTCCTCAGGCATTTTATCATTCTTCTTCGCCAAGAGAAGGAAAAGAGCTAAGCAAGCTCATGGAATTTCTATATACTTGTGTTAAGTTGATTCAGGATGAGAGCGTTGTCCAAGAACTACAAACGTTAATTTGACAATATGAGCTAGGAAAGACTGACCCCTTACTTAATAGGGCAGTACACCAAATCGCTAAAAAGAGAAAGGCAAATAAGGAATTACACTTGAATGCTCAAATAGGCGAATAGGATATAGACTATGTGGTCCTCAACTTAGGGTCAGAGGTCAATGTCATGACGAAGAAAACTTGGGCACTAATGGGAAAACCTAGGCTGGTCTATTCCCTTATCAGGCTGAGGATGGCTAATCAACAGGCTGTAAGCCCCTTTGGCATACTGGAACATGTCCCTATGGACATCGACAGAGTAAGACCATTTTCAGATTTTGAGATAATTGAGATAGTTGATGACAATTTCCCTTACCCTGTGTTGTTAGGAATTGATTGGACCTTCAATAATTCCACTATGGTTGATCTAAATAAGAGACATATGAATTTTGAAAAATATGGCCTTAGGGTCATTACACCCCTAGATCCAAATGAAGGTTAGTGATACAGAGAGCCCATTAGAGAAGAATACCGCGCATATGAACTGGAAAATATATACAAATTAACAGCTAGACAACAAGATTACATTAATCGTACAATGGATGGAAACTTAGTTGGTGAAGTGACAGTGTATGTTCATCAGACTCAGAAGAAGCACTGGAGAATTGGTAGGATAAAATGTATGAAGTATCTACAAGAAGATGTGCTAGGTTAACCAGAGAAGTTCATTGGATCGACACAAAAGTAAGTAATTTACCCACTTTTGATGGTCTAAATCCTTTAGAAACCTTCTTGTCGAAATTTGAAGAAAGTGTATCAATGCAACAAAGATTGATGGCGATGGATGAGGCCTTGAGAGAAACCCCAACAAGATGGTGGGGGACACACAAAATAAATATTACAGACTGGGTACAATGTTGTACTTTGATGACATTGTGGTTCTCAGCATAAGTAGAAGGCTGTGAAGTTTGATACATAGGTCAAAGCTTCCCAAAAGACCATGTGTGAAGCTATGAGGAAGCCTAGAGCAACGTTCCTCAAGAATAGTGGGTACACAAATTCATAAACACACTGGACACGACACCTATCAACTGGTACCTTCAATCAGAGTTGTGCCTCATCACTACAAATTGGAAAGGTATGACTCAGAATTTTGTAACCACCTTCTTATTTTAAGGTCAATATCCTTCAATAGATCAAACACTACTGATTATCAGACAGAAAGTATTTGAGGAGGCCTCTAGCCTTCCTTTGGATCAAGATGAGGATGAATGGACTACGCCTCTACAGAAATTGCAAGGTTGTTACAACATCAATGCTGATGAAGACGATGATCTAATAAAGGTGAACATTACAAAAATAGAAGGCCACAAAAATGTGGAAGGACCGGGAGTTGAGTTACCATTCATTGGACAGCCAATCAAGATTAAGAAGGTCAATATTGGAACAGAACAGACACTGAAGCTTGCAAATGTTGGAGATTATTGGGATGCTACCATTATTGACAAGATTATAGAATTACTGCATGAATATCAGGACTTGTTTCCAACCAAATTCACTGATATGAAGGGCATTAAAGGGAATAAGGGAGAGATGAGGATCCATTTGAAGCTAGATTCTAGACCAGTCAAACAGATATCCTACATATTGAACCCTAAATATAAAGAGAAAGTGAGGATTGAGCTCGACAGAATGATGGAAGCAGGGATTATAGAACCTATGGAAGAGTTAGAGTGGATTATCCCTATGGTGGTACAAGACAAGAAGACATAAGAGATCAAGATCTGTGCAGATCTCAGAAAGATTAATGATGCCTGTATTCATGATCCCTTCCCTACGCCATTCACTGAACATGTGTTAGATAATGTGGGAGGCTAGGAAGTATATTCTTTAAAAGATGGATTTTCAGGATACCATCAGATCCGGATTGCCAAGAAATATCGCCACAAGACCACATTTGCAATAGAATGGGGGTCCTATCAGTATACAATGATGCCATTTGGATTAAAGAATGCCCCAACCATCTTTTCTAGGGTGGTGATCGAAGCATTCAAGGAGTTTTTGGATAAATTTCTAGAAGCATACATTGATGATTGGACTGTTTTTAGTTTATTAAAGAATCATATTGAATGTGTAAGGCTAATGTTGGACAAATGTAGGTAGTGTCAAATTGCCTTGAATATGAAGAAGTGTGTCTTCTTCTCACCTTTTGGAGTGTTGTTAGGCCATATTGTATGCAAAAAGGGATTGTTGGTTGATCCATCTAAAATTTCCATTATAGTTGATCTGCCACCTCCTACTTCATTCAAACAACTGCACACTGCACTGGGACACACGGGATATTATAGGAAGCTCATTAAAGGATATGCCCAGATTATTGCACCCATGGAGAATCTTTTGAAGAAATATTTTCATTTCAATTGGACAGAAAAATGATGACAAAGATTCAACACACTGAAACAGAAAATGGTTACTGCACCTATTTTGGTTTTTCCAGATTAGAGTAAGGAGTTTCATGTGCATGTCGATGCGTCTTCTATTTCCTTAGGAGCAGTGTTAGCACAACCTGGTGAATGAGATATTGATCATCCATTATATTTTTTTAGTAGGAAGCTATCAATTGCAGAGGTGAACTACACCACCACTGAGCGAGAAGGGTTAGCCATGGTGTACGCATTGCAGAAGTTTTGCCACTACTTGCTGGGAGGACACTTTAAATTTTTTACTGATCACTCCATGCTGAAACACCTAGTCAACAAGCTAGTGTTGGGGGGGAGAATATGTAGATGACTTCTGCTATTTCAAGAATATGACTTTGAGATCATAGTAAAGCCAGGAAGAATGAACAAAGGTCCTGACCACCTGTTGAGGTTTGAACATGGAGAAGAGCCCACTAGTTTGGAGGATACACTACCGGATTCACAATTGCTAGCCATTAGAAATATTGATGACCACTTCCCAGAAATAGTCCAGTTCCTGTTAATAGGAATGGCACCTAATGAATATACAATTCCCTAGAAGAAACAACTAGTAGTGCGCATTGTTGACTTTTCACTTATAGATGGACAGCTATATAATATGGGACCTGATGAGATACTAAGAAGATGTGTTATGGAGGCAGAGAGACCACTGATCCTCGTAGAAGCTAATGAAGGCATCACAGAAGGACATTACCTAAGAAAAGCAACTGTGCAAAAGGTTCTTAGAGTTGGCCTTTGGTGGCCTACGTTACACAGAGATGATAAAGACTATTCCAGAGCCTGCGATGTATGAAAACGAGTTGTAAAATCGTTCAGAAGAGATGAAATTCCATTAGCACCAAATATTACCCTACAAACATTCAAGAAATGGGCCATTGACTTCATTGGACCTATAAACCCACCAGGAAAGCGCACAGGAGAAAGGTACATAATTACAGCAATAGTGTACTTGACCAGATGGGCCGAAGCAAGAGCAGACAAGGACTATAGTGAAACTACAGCTTAACGATTCATATTTGATGACATCATAACCAGGTTTGGATGCCCAAAGATCCTTATGAGTGATCAAGGCACACATTTCATAAATAAGACTTTTGAAGCCATGAAGCATTCAACAAGATCTTGGATACAACGCCGATGAAGATTTGTAGTGTGAACAGGGATGACTAGGATTTAAGAGTACCAACAATACTTTGGGCCTATAGAACCACTTGCAAGAATTTAACAATGCAGACCCCCTTCAATTTTTTTTATGGTCTCGAAGTTGTTGTTCCAATGGAATACTTGGTGCCAAGCATAAGAATTGTTGCCTTTACAGATATGGATGACACTAGAATTGTTCAAGAGAGGCTTTCACAGTTGGTTGAACTCAAAGAAGACAGATTTATTGCAGGGTTCCATCAGCAAGTACAAAAGGAAAGAGAGAAGGCCTACCATGACAAGCACATCAAGCAGAAGGCATTTAAACAAGGTGATTTGGTAGTGGTATACGATAGTAAGTTCATGAATCATCCTGGGAAGTTCATAACACATTGGCTCGGACCATTTTATATTGCCTATGTTACAGAGGGAGGAGCTATGTAGTTGAATACTTTAAAGGGAGAATGGAAGGAATGATTAGTGAATGTGAGCTGACTGAAGTTGTACTATGACAACCAGTTGCCTCGCAGCTCCAAGTAAAATCATAATGAAAAGGGTCTAGGTACCAGGTGCAGTTGAAACTGGGTACCAAACACAAAAAATACAATATGCACAAGGAGGAAGAGGAGGCATAGAACAGAAAGCAAAGCCTACACTGTGTAGTCCAAAGTCAAAGTAAAATAGAACAATCGGATCTGAAGTGCCTCGGGACGAGTCACAAGTGAGTGTTGGGGGCATGTTGGCCCTTGGTTATGGAAGGAAGAAAAGATCAAAGAAGAAAAGGTGAAAAGAGAACTGGATGAAAGACACAATGACTATTACTAGGTTGAAGTGAGAAAAAGAGCAGAAAAGATGGAGCAAAGCCCGAGAAAGCAAGTCATTGAATGAGGAGATCGAGGATGATAGATCAGCAAGGAAGAAGGATCGTGGACAACTCATTAAGTGGGAAAATCCACCATCAGATTCTTTGGAGCACCGTGCGAGAAGGAAGGAAAGACAGGTTGGTGAAGCCCTAAAAATGTGGGTCAAGTTGACCTAGGTTTTTAGACACCTAGGGTTTTGGTATCTAGGGTTTTGACACCTAGGCTTCGGCCTAAGGATGTTGGTGAGCTATTTTAATGTATAAATAAAGGTCAAGAGGACCTGGGTCAGGTTGGTGTTATTATTGTTGTTATGATCGTTGTGTTATTGTTTGAGAGAAGTGATGAGTGAAGAACCTTCTGGTATTGTAAGATATTCAACTAGGTGCAAAGATCAAGTCTTGTAATTGGGTGCACAAGAAGGGGAGAGATATAGAGAAGAGATAAGATATGTTGGTTAGGAGTGCAGATCAAAACTGTATGCTTCCATCTTAATATATCATAAAGTACAATTCTATGGACATAGCCCTAGAGAAAGGGTGAACCACGTATATTTGTCTTGTGTGTGTGATTGATGTTTTGATATCTTACCTTGATATATTGTTATTGCATTGTTGTGGCAGATCTGATGGATGTATGAAGTAGATCTAAGATGATAAGTGATATAGGCATGTTGTATTATTCTGGTATTGGATCCACTTGATATTTCCCTTGGTTGTAGACATCTCTGTCCTACAACCCCCCATAGTTTATTCGGGTGAGACTGCATCTTCTTCGCAGGTGTAGCCGAAAGGGCCAGTAGTTAGGGCTTATTGGTGCGCTCTTGGAGATGAATCCTGGGTCTGCCCATATGCCAACAACTATGAATACCCTATAGTTCCATAGGTTCTCAATGGAACTACATTATAGATTGACCAATCCTGGGACTGACTTTATGTTCTGCTGCACAACCTAATGTGTAACTGTCACCGTCAGCTCCACCTCAGAAAACTATGACTTTTGACTATAAATGCAATATGACTCCCATAGAATCCCAATGGAACTAAATTATAGCATACAAAAAAGACCACTTTCATAAGAAATTTTCTTGCTTACTCGGTCTCAACAATATTACAAAGACTCTACAAAATTCTCTCAAGGTTCTCCAAGAACTCTCAAAATTCTCCTCAAAAAGCTTCGTCAAAAAGCTCCCATTAAAACGCTTGTACAAAAGCTTTTTTTCTTAAAAAGTGCATAGAAAAGACCCTGCATAAAACAATTATCACGAGATTGTATGCACATAGCCCCTTTTTGGTGCAATGGAAAACGTGCTGAGATTTTATAGCAGAGGTCGTGGGTTCATTAGTAGAATTTGGCAAATAAATGACTACATGACTAAAACTTTTAGTTACGACATGAAAAAATGACTAAATTCTATTTTTTTTTGCAACACGGTTACAAATGACTAAATAGATGATTAATTTGCTTGTCGAAAAAAAAAAAAACACATCTAAATAATTAGTCACACAAATAACAATGACTAAATAAATGACTAATTTGATTGTTAGGTAAACACAACTAAATAAATATTATTCACGCAATACAATTTGCAAAATTTCTATACACTATAGCTATGTGGATGATTTAAAATATATTAATCAATGGTTATGAAAAATATATCATATTTCATAATATTATAATATTGTTTTTATAATAATTCCCCAATATCATTTCACAACATACTTTTACAACATATGACAAATGTTGAAAAATGTATTTAGACTACTCTTTGAAGCAGTGGGAGAATAGGGTATTGATTGCATTCAAAATTTGACGAGGGAAAAGAGGGAGTGGGTGCAGTGGTAAATATTCGACGAGGAAGAGGGAGGTGTGTTTTTGGTTTCAGGTAATTATACAGCTAGTCCATGGGCACAAAGGGAGTGGGTGCAGTGGTAAATATTCGACGGGGGAGAGCAAGGTGTATTTGGGGTTTCCGGCCTGACCAATATTGTGAAAAGGGAGTGGGTGTAGTGTTAAATATTCAACGGGGAAGAGGGAGGTGTATTTGGGGTTTTTAGCCTAACCAATATTGGAGCACGTGAGAAGTACTGGAGCTGATGAGGTCTAAATTGGAGTCGGATCCCACCAGAGGATAGGGGTTTTAGTTGATTCAACCATTGGAGCTTGGAGTCAACCAGAGGAGACGGGTTTTAATTAATTCAAGCATTGGAGGTTGTATAGGATAAAAATGTGGTGGAGAGGACATGGATACTTCTCAAAAGGTGAAGTAAGAATTTGAATTTGTAGGGGCCTCCTGCAACGAAGTCACAGGTAAATAGATTTATGTTTACAGAACCTAGATGTCTATTTGTATTTTCTATTTTTGTATTGGGGTCTATTCCTTTATGGATATTTACATTTTCAAACCCTATATATTTATGTGGATGATGACTTTGGTTTGACACATCCAGTGTTACTATATCTTCCACATGTGTCAATTGAAAACTGCCATCACTTTGCACCTCATTAGAAATTGACCAGTTTGTTTTCATGGGGTGGGTGATTCGATGTTTGTGAGGGTAAGTCTGATGGTTCTGATTTCCAATTCTTAGGGGAGGTGAGGTGTTGTTTTGTGAGAGGTGAGGGGATAAAGGCTAAAGTAGAATGGCTTAATTTGAAAGTCTAAAGGTGAAAGTATTATGTTGAAAGGTGAATGGAAGGCTTATGGTTAATGGTGAAAGGATGTCTCAATCCCCTACCAGAATGTCTCTATCCCCTCCCTGAAGACTGGCTCTGTCTAGTATATTGACTAATTCATCTCCTCAAACTCCTAATTGATCATGGGTTCGCTGAGGACTATTCCTCTAGCTCCTTCAAATCCTATTCCAACTCCTAATCTCTCAGTTGACTATGCCACTAAAAATTTCATATATATATTTCATATTCTACTAAACCAACATTTCCAAATACATGGAAGTCATAATTAACTTTCTATGAGTCAAGGTAAGAAAATAAATCAGGGTACAATGTATAAAAAAATTCAGAGTTTGGGTAATCAAAAATTTCCTTAGCATATGAATCACTTTCTTTCTTAGGTATTGTAATATGTTCCATGACTATACATCCAATAAAAATACTCTTATTATTTACATAAATCCAAACTTTAAGTGTCCATGAAAAATAGTGGTACATTCTCAGTTATTGCACAAGATGATCGATCAAGAGCCATATGCTTAGTTTGTTCAAAATATTTGTTTAAAGAAAGGGGTCTATTGTTTTCAATCACCGAGTCATTATTTAAATATTCTATGGATAAAAGTTTCATTCTTCTAGTAGGTGAAGAGTTTTCCTCTAACTAATCTTCCTCTTGTTTCTCTTCAATTATAATCGGTAAGTCAGTAGAGACCTCATGTAGAACAGGGTTCATGCTTTCAGTAGAAAAGGTTTATACATCATACTCAGGAAATACTGGTGGAGGAATGTCATCAAGGATTTGAATAGCTCCTTCTAGAACATCATCATCTCCTTGATCCAAATATGGTTTTGAGAAACAAAACCCAAACATATGTTTCTCTATAATTTCTTTAGTGAAATATATAGGTTATTTTGTATTTGGACTTTGATCAATTTATGAATTTGTTGCACATATTGTCATTGGTGTCAACAGTTGATGATGCACATCTAGTTCAGAAGGGAAAGCACAGTACAGAAATGTGATCAGGATCGAAATCCCCATAGGACAAACCAGGACAGTTGGATATGCAAGTGACATATCAAGGGCAGGCATTGATTATGGAGCGCAAAGGGAGAATTAAACTACACGCTATTTCCAATCCCGCAATTAGTCTATATAGTCAGATATCATCGACTCAAAGATCGACAACTATGGTTGATCCACCAAATGATCAGATTAAGTTGTGACCATTGGATATGCAAGCGCTAGATCAAGGGCAGGGATTGATTGTGGAGCGCAAAGGGAGAATTAAACTACACGTTATTTCCAATCCTGCAATTAGTCTATACCTTCATATCTCATCGATTCAAAGATTAACGACTGTGGTTGATCCACCAACAATCACACAACTTCAATTGTGGAGTTTGGATGATGAACTAAACCAAACGGAAGTTACAATTTCGCAATCCACATCGATCGTTGGATCAAGTTAAGTGGAAGGATAGGATAAGTAAAGACGAAGATCGACCGAGCCACGAAGTCCCAAAGTAAATGAGGACCGTCCGATCTATTCAAAGTGTGCCAATGTAGCAGTGGTAAACTTTGGCACTAACAACTTTGGGAGAAAAGGGTTGAGAACAAGTAATTTCACTCGAATACTGAAGTAAATGAGGACCATCCGATCTGAAGAACACCTCGAGAGATATCAGGACCATCATATCATGTTTAGTGGAAGGAAAAAGTAAGACATAAATGTCCCGAAATATATGCAAGCCATATGATCTAAGGAAACACTTCAGGAGATATCCTGATTATCGGATCGAGGAAAGTAGAAGGATAGGATAAGCAAGGCCAAAGTCCAGAGATCCTAAATAGTCAAATTCCTAACAGTCATTGGATTGTATTAAGACTTTTCGGGTTAAATAATGACCATTGGATGAAGTCAAGCTACTCGAGGTTTATACTTCAAATAATTTCACTTCGAGAGAATTGGGAAGTGGAGAAATCGAATTACCCAAAGTCTCGAAGGCTGAAGTCCCGAAATGGACATGAGTCATTTGATCAGAGTAACACTTCGGGAAGTATCCTGACTGTTAGATCAAGAAGAAGAACATGTGCCACATGAAGAGGTCTACGTCAGCAAGAACATGTGGCGTAATCAGATGATGAAATGTGTCAAGGTCTCATAGGTACTTTAGGCATATGTAATACACAAATCTAAGTGACATGTGGTAGCCACTCATTCAGTGCCACATCAGGAAGTTACGACACTCCAAGAGTTTTTACTTTGGGAGTTTCACCACCAACAAACACCCGAAGTCCCGAAGGCTGAAGTCCAGAAGTGGACATGAGTCATCTGATTTGGAGAACACTTTGGGAGTGTTCTCAAATGATGATCAAGTACAGTGGAAGGATAGCGTAATTGGAAGTATCAACCGATAACAAAAGGTCTTCACCGCTTTATGTGTTATTCGACAGGTGATCACTCTGGAGGAAATTGGAGCAGCGATTATCCAAACCCCTGAAGCCTTGAACTCCTGAAATAAATGTGAAGCAATCACTCACCTGTAGATTAAGTCATGATCGTCGATTTGCTTGAAACCTATGGAAAATCTAGGATCGTCCGACTAACGGAAGAATGAGTTTTGATCGTCTGATCTGTTTCAGTGGAATCTGATTCAAGATATTTGAAAGGTTGCAAAGGCCTGACATCCCGAAGGACGAAGTACCGAAGAACACGGTCCCATCATTGGACATATGGGGGCTAAAAGGAAAAGGGTGAAAGAAGAGATAGTGCTTAAATTAATAATCTTGTGGTTTTGCGCCTGTGGTCACATGTAAATGGTTTGAAGGAAGTGCCTCTACATAATTGATTTCTACAATATTTTCAAAGACATGAAACTAAGTTAAATGAAATCAATCATGTGATCAATTAATGAAAATATTTTTCATTAAATTGAAAAGGCTTCTCGATAATATTGAATAAAGAAAACAAATGATATTATTGTTAATGAAGAGGTGTGATGGTCCAGATCAGAATATACATTGAAGATCATATGACAGAAGCAATGAGAGGGGCGGCCAAGACATGTAACTATAAGTTTTCCAGACTCATAAATTAAGGGTGGTTGGGTGGTGCAAGGGCAGGTTGGAACCTGCAGGGAAGTAGGTGCTTCCTTGTCAGTTGTAGCTGACTAAATAGGGGGTTGTAACCTCCTACCAATTGGAGCTTGTGAATAAGGGTTTGGGTACATCCTAATCAGTGGGTGTTGATCTAAAGAGGAAGAACATATTGCTTCTATTGTAACTTGTAATACATAATTTTGTAGTTAATATAAAAGTGTTTTTGGTTTTCCCAGTTGGGTTCCATGATAAAATAGTGTGTTCAATTTTTTTTTGCATTGAAAAAAGTAAAAATATGATCAAATTATTGTGTCATTGATTCACCCCCCCCCCCTCTCAGTGACAGGATATGATCCTTCAATTAGTATCAGAGCGAGGTTTATTCACTAAAGTTTTAAATCACTTGAAGAGAAATATATATCAGATGGATCAACAATTGAAAATGTCACTAAATGTTCCCCTATTTGATGGTGAAGACTATGTTTTCTGGAGTGTTAGAATGAAAAGCTATCTGATTTCCATTGGAATGGAAGTATGGGAATTAGTTGAAAAAGGATATGATGTTCCAAAATTCACTCCCACAAAAGAAGAAGACAAGAAGAAATTGTGGGAACATGCAAAGGCTTTAAACACACTACAAGCTGGATTGAGTAAGAAGATCCTTGCAAAAGTACTAAACTGTAAAAATGCAAAAAAACTCTGGGATAAATTGGAAACTATATATGCAGGAGATTCCAACGTAAAGAGGGAAAAACTTCAGAATCTCAAAGTACAATATGAAGGTCTAAAAATGAAGGATGAATAAAATATCTCAGAGTACTTCGAAAGAGTTGATAATATTGTTAATGCAATCAGAGGTTTGGGAGTAGAAGTGTCAGACAATGAGTTAGTTGAAAATATACTAAGAACACTACCTATGTTGTATAATCCTAAAGTGTCCCTATCCTAAGGAGGACCCTGAGGATGAATAAGACACAAATAAACAATACAAGAATAAGGGAAAACCCAACTACAAAAAAAATTATTACAAAGGGAAAAAGATTTATTACTCAAAAGAAGAAAACAATAGTTCATCCGAATCCAGTGATAGTGATGATGATGAAGTCCTTTTTCTAGGTATTGAAGAGTCTAATGAGATAGAATAAATTGAGCATGAGGAAGAGTCAAAAGATAAAACAGAGGTTAATATGGAAGAATAACTTCTCAGTGCCTTGGATGAATTAAGAAGATACAAAAGAAGATATAGACAGCTGAAATGTTTTGTAGTTGAAAAAAAGGAAAAACATGAACAAAAAGAAAAAGAGATGGAGAAACTCATGAGAAACCTGAAAAAACAAACATTAGAAGCAAATAGGATGGAATAAAGTCTGGAAAAATCTCTTAAAGAGAAACAAATAAACTGTGAAAGAATGGAGGTAGAATTAGTTCACCTAAGAAAAGAACTTGATGCAAAACTTATTCAAATAAGATATGGAAATAGCTCTAAAATATTAGATAAGATTATTACCACACAAATGGATTCAAGTAACAAAAATGGAGTAGGTTATTCTCAAGAAGAAAACCAAGTTAACTCAAAATCTTATGCAGCTGCTCTCCTCAGTACATTCAAGAAGAAAGATAAAGAAAAAACAAGAAATGATTAGAACTCTAGAGGAATACTTCCATTGATCAAGAAGGAATATAAGACAACACCAAATAAGGTTTATCAAAATAGGTATCCTCACATTTTCTTTGGTTATTTCTTTGCATGCTCTAATTCCGGACACAAAGCAATGAATTATAGAGCATACGGAAGGAAAAACCTGAGGGTTAAGAACTATAACCTTAAAGATAACCAAATAGTATATCAAGTTAAAAGAATAAATTATAACTCCTTTGCACCTCTACAAGAAGGGAACTTAGAATTCTTAAGATGTCATAATTATGGACATAAAGCAAGTAATTGCAAGTTAATGGAAGTCTCAGAAAAACCAAAATTCATTAGAGAGCAAAAGAATA
>JASDQU010249956.1:3323-14494 GCA_032191745.1 Picea mariana | reverse complement strand
TCCCGTGCAGATGAAAAGCAACGAGACGCTTTCCTCCTTCAGCACTACCTTCGTTTTCAGCATGGTGCTTCCCCGTTCTGACGCAGCCGGGGAGGGAATGGCCTTCATCCTCACGCCCTACACATCTTCCATGGGCGCTCTGTCGGCCGACTATCTGGGCTTGCTTAATTTCACAAGCAACGGACAGAAATATAACCACCTGTTCGCAGTGGAGTTCGATACGAAAAGGGATATGGAATTGGATGACCCCGACGACAACCACGTGGGAGTGGACATCAACAGCCTCTTCTCTGAGAAAACCGAACCTGCTGGCTATTGGAATGGGGAGAAGTTCCATGGACTCGGCCTCAAGAGTGGACGGAACATACAGGCCTGGATAGATTACGACCATCTTCAAAGTACACTCAATGTTAGCATAATGTTGGCCGGCTTGCCAAGACCGCAGAAGCCCCTTATATCTTGGAAAATCGATCTACAGAGCGTTCTGCAAGAGAAGATGTTCGTTGGCTTTTCAGCGAGTACAGGGAATTTCCTCGAAGACCATCACGTTCTCGCGTGGAGTTTCAGTACCGAAGGCACAGCACTCCCCCTCGATATCTCGCATCTCCCTTCGGCCGGTTCGCATCTCCCTTCGGTTGCCAACCGTCCGAGAGGGGGATTCATAGCCGGCGTTACAGTGGCCGCGCTGGTTCTCTTCTCTCTGGCGGTTGCGGCCGTGTTTCTCAAAAGAGCAAAATACAGAGAAAAGATCGAAGAATGGGAGCAGGAGTTCTGGCCCCACAGATTCGCTTACAGGGAGCTCAAAATCGCCACGGACGGATTCAAGGATGAAAACGTTTTGGGCGAGGGGGGTTTCGGCAAGGTTTACAAGGGCGTACTCCCTGGAAGCGGTCAAGAAGTCGCAGTGAAATGCATAACAAAGGAGTTCACTGAAGGAATAAGGGGATTCGTGGCAGAGATCTCGACCATGGGGCGCATGCAGCACCGGAACCTGGTGCAGCTCCGGGGCTGGTGCAGAAGGCAAAATCGGTTATTCATCGTTTACGATCACATGCCGAATGGCAGCCTGGATAAACTCATATTCGGGAAGCCGGCGACGGTTCTGCCGTGGGCTCGGCGATACGCGATCCTCAGCGGCGTAGCGGCAGGACTGGTGTATCTGCACGAGGGATGGGAGAAGAAGGTCATTCACAGAGACATCAAGTCTAGCAACGTGCTGCTGGATTCGGATCTCAACGGCCGGCTCGGAGACTTCGGCCTCGCCCGGCTGTATGAACACAGCGAAAACCCGGGGACGACTCGCGTTATCGGAACGCTTGGGTACATAGCGCCGGAGCTCACACGGACGGGGAAGGCTACGCCGAGCTCCGACGTTTTCAGCTTTGGCGTTTTGCTGTTGGAAGTGGCGTGCGGGAGGAAGCCCGTGGACCTAACCACGGAACCAATGTTATTAGTGGAGTGGGTGTGGGAGAAGTACGCCCATGGGAGTCTGCTAGAGGCGGCAGATCCGAAGCTGGGGAATGAATACGACGCGGGCGAAATGGAGAAGGTGTTGAAACTGGGGTTGTTGTGCTCACATACCGAGCCGAAGGTAAGGCTGGCGATACGACAAGTGTGTCAAATACTGGAAGGTGAAGCTCCTCTCCCTGACGTCCATATAGATTCGTTTGATTCTTCGTTTAGGTTGTATGTTATGGATCCCCCCGAAATTCCGAGCGGAAGCCTGTCAAATGGATACAATTCAAGCGGAAGCCTGTCAAATGGATTCAATTCAACATCTTTAAACTTTCCACCGAAAAATATGTAGAGTTCTTTGTTATTATTACGTTAATTGATCCATTCCTCGACCTTTGAATCGTCACATTGACGGTAGAGGAGTTGCCTCGCTATTTCTTGTTCCAAATGAGTTTGACGCGTGAACGCTCGTCTTGTCTCACTAATGAGGAATCGAATTATCGTTCTTTTGAAAGCTTTGTCGTTTAGTGTATTGCCTCACTTTCCCAATGAATTATAAAGAATTTTCCCAATGATAATTATAAAGAATATTTATATATTATTAAGGCTTTAACTTTTTTGGATTTTCGTGAATTTTCTAAAATTGAGTGATATGTTTATCTATACTTTAGGTGTCAAGTAAATATACTAACGTAACGCTATTTTAAGGTGAGTGGAAACATTAATAATAAAGCGGCATGGGAGGGTAGTCCCTGCCTGGCTGGGGTTGGAATATGCTGAAATATGTACAGAGATTGCACCAGAAATAGGAGATGTACAGCTGGGGTTGGAATATGCTGAAATATGTACAGAGACATTTACAGAAATTGCACCAGAAATAGGAGACACTTGGTGTTGCTATGGCCAAAGCTATAAAGTTTGTACTATGAAGTTCTCCTATTATCCTTGGATGCATGAGTAAGTAAGCCATTCCATATTTGATAATGTAAGGAATGTGTTCTTAGCATATTCAAAAGGGTTAGAGACAAATACATATTCTAGCCTATGGCCAATGAATGTTGTGTTGAATAGTGCACCTTTGTTCAAGGAGAAATAAAAAAAATCTACTTATATTTGAAAATAATTGAATCCATCTGAAAGCAAAAATAAAAATTAATCCATGGACATTTGAAGAAAAACCTTCAAGGTTTGAAGGACCAATCTGAGTCTGGTCGATCAAATAAATTCTCCCTCCAAAACCAAAGAACTGCCTCTGGCACGATGCACATACATTAAAGGCAACAAGATCATGTGTATGGACCATTTCATCTTTAAACAAACACAATCCAAATCTTAACAAATGTTGCTTAACGTTATTTTCTATATAATTTGGCCTTGTCATGACCGGTATGGGACGTCGCCCTCATTTAACACTGTTACTATTTTCCACACACCTGTACCATATGTTGCTCTGGACATGGGTTTACGAACAAGCCAAGAAAAGGGGGCATGTCTATTTTACTTGTTTAATGGTGCCTAATAGGTCAGACACTCATCTCTTGCACCATATTTTGGAAAAAGAAAGCATACTTCTCTATTCCAAAATATGTCCTACATTTTTTAGATTGGATGGAAAATCTGGAAGTCCCATTTCACCATTCGTGTCAACAATGAGAGTTAAGTAGCATGAAAGCACTGATAGGGTGCTAGTTAGCAGTAGAGAATGACCTACATATGGCACATGAGGACATTTTTCCAGAAGTAAACCCAACATTTACAGGAAACCATGATCTCTCATTCATCTTCTCCTTTCAATGGTCAAATATTTGATACTGGATAAGGAAGATTGAACACTTGACATGGTTTTTGAGTGTATCAAGCTTTGAAGTTTTTGCTTTGCATTGGCTTGGTTTTTTCCTGAACCTTTTTTTGGTTAGATTCTAATGTTGTGCTGGTCTGTTATACCAATATATGATATGAATGTTGAAAGAAGATATATGTAAACAAAGCCATGTTAGTTGGGCATTGCCTAATCGTTATATAATTTGGTATTTTTTATTGGAATTCGAAGATACAAATCTAAGGTTCCAACAATTTCTTACTGAATTTCGAACGAAATTTGACCAGAACGTAGAACACGTGTTGGGAAATATAAGTTCTCAAAAATCCAATATGCTTTCAAGACTAGATATTGTCTAAAGGTGCGACTAAAACTTTTATTACAATTAAAAATAAAAAATCTACTCTGTGTGGAAAGGTGCGTGGGATACATTGAATATGGAAACCGACATATTTTTCACTGTACATTGCAATTAAAAAAATTAATTGTGCCTGGGAAGTGAAAAGATTAAGCAAAGACAGAATTAATGAAACACTTATTTAATTGTGGATGGGAAGTGAAAAGATTAAGCAGAGACAAAATTGATGCAACACTTACTACACCTTATGATGTATTGTTTATTAATATGAACATACAATTACATAATATAGTTACAAGAAGTTACAGAGTTGCTAAATCCGATAAACTAACTAATTAACTAGTTAATGATGTAATTAGGTATTTTCCTTAACACTCCCCCTTAATTACATCTGATAAAAAAACTATCATCATCACTATTACCAACTACCAATGCATTAGAATCCCCCTTAAACATAGCTTGGTCCCACATTCTGATATTAAAATCTCATACTTTCCCCTATTAATTGAAGATTCAAATTCCCAGATTCAAGTGGACTTAATACCGCATTCCTCCCATGGTCAACGCCTCAAGCTGCTCGAAACTAGGGACACACTACATGATCACAAACTGATCTATGTAGGCCCGACTCAATCAGGTCTTACAAAACATGGGGAACACAACTTGTTTATATCAAATCTTACAACTTGGACCAAAAACCTCAGACCAAAATACTTACTAGAGTTTCTACTGGGGTGTTGGGTACAATGTTGGTGAAAGAAAAACCAAAAATTTAACCAAAATTTAGTTGTATTTTGTTGCATTCTCTTCTCCACTTTTTCTTTATGTCTCTACCCATCTTTCTTCTTCGTGAATTTTCTTTTTCTTTATGAATAATGAAAAAGAAGAGGCAATACTCTTGTTTTGCCAATTTTTCTCCCTGGAAGCCTCGATCTTCTGTCTTGCAGAATATTCGCTCCATGACAACTCTTCTTCACCATAATCTGCTTCTTTGATTCACTGATATTGGCTCTCTGCTGGCCTGACTGGAGTCTTCTTCTTCAATTCACTGATATGGACTCTTTGCTGGCCTGACTAGAATCACTGAACTTGCTTCACTCTTTGCAACTTAATAAATGCCAAAACAAATCTCATCACCATGTGTTTTCCTCTTGAATTTATCTTCATCTTGGATTTCCATATTCTCTTATCATTTGTTAGAGTAGCTAATGCTAACAAAATAACTACATTCGTATTGAGCTAGCTAAGCTCAATACCTTTTTATATTTCAAATTCCAAGACATGAGAACCTTAAATTCTGATAAACCCTTCATCAACATATTTTCATATTTTTAGATTTTCCACTTTTTAATAAACATGAATATCTCTCATACACTGCATTTTCATTTCACCTTGGCATAAACTTTTAATTCTTGACTCACTTCTTGATATCTCTTTACCAAAGCAAAAAATAAATCACACAGCCTTTGAAATTAAAATTCAAAATAAAAAACTTGCTTTTATACAACCTCTTTTAGATTCGAAATAAAACACTTCATTTATCCTCTTTTAAAATAATGGTGTATTTTTTTTTAAAAATAATGCTTACGGTTCTCAAGATTCCGAACCTTGCTTCAGGGGTTCTAATTCAGTCTAAAAATTATTTTCTTGAATATGCTATCCTTTCTCAGCTATTTTTTGCTACAGGTGCCCTCTCTCTCTGAATTTTAACAAAGTTCAAATCGCACTTGCTCAACCTTTACGTCAACGAATAGCCTTACCTCCATGATCTCATCTTTCTCAAACCCCTCAGTCTTTCATCTTCTCAACTATCTTTTCTTGTGTCTCTTTCGTGCTGGAGGAGCCCTAATTTCTCTTCTAGTGCGTGAAAAAATATATGAGGTTTTACACAGACTAATATCTAGTACCTCCAAGGTCTTCACATAGAAGTTTACCTCGCTTAGAAAACCAACAAAAATAGTGCCGCTCCAAGGTTAAGTTTTGAAATCACTTTTCAAATTTCAATCAAACTTTCAAATAAACTCCAAATTTCACAAAATACTTTTCATCAAGATCGATGGAGTATCAAATGAAGGAATAAAAATGGGTTTAAAGAGAGAATACCAAGCCTGTAAATCTACCACGCTAATCCCAAGCTTGTTTGGGAATTCCAAATATAAGATCAGCGACAGTTCCAACAATGATTCCTCTTCTCTAAACAAACTTCCATATCCGTGGGTCCCTGGTCTCTCTAGTAATGGAGTGAGGCCCAAACTCACTCTGATACCATGACAAGATTAAGCACAGACAAAATTGATGCAACACGTACCACACCTTGTGATGTATTGTTTACTAATATGAACATACAATTACATAATATAGTTACAAGAAGTTACAGAGTTACAACTAGTTAAGGATGTAATTAGGTATTTTCCTTAACGGGAAGGTGCATTGGATAAACTGAATATAGTCACCAACAAATTTCTCAATGTACATCGCAATTTATATATTGAAGGAGGGTATGGTATAAGGGTTGCTGAGACAAATCCGGCCCATACCTTCGAAGATTTCATACTGGACCTTGAGCACTAGCCTAACACGACACACCAGAAACCATGGGCTCTTCCAAGTAACTTAGGAATAAAACTAAGAAAGCATATTTGGTAAAAACAAAGTTTCTATTGTTATTAATAACAACAAAAACTGTGAAGCATGGAAATCAATTTTTTATTTTAGGAGTGTATGATTTATATTTAGGAAACCACATTAAAAAAATTATCTATGTTATGTGGGAGTATCTTTGCTTCGAACTATTCCTTTTACTTGATCAACGGGCCATACAACATAATGGGTTTCCTTATCTCTTTGGATGGGACGACCTACCCTATCTATGCTCTCGAGAAGGATTTCCTGTTAACACTAGGGAAAGCCAAAGAATCATGGTCTTCCTCTGAACAATGATTTGAGAAATCAAGACAGAAAGAACGCTTGATCCACCCACTAGGAAAGCCAGGTGAACATGTAGAAGGGATTTCACTCAAGCCCAATAAAAGAAATTGACTCATATAATTTCGGTAATTAGCCACGCTAAGCCAAGGAGCATTTATATCTAGGGAAAGAACAACCTCATCTCAAAATGATGGACTCTCTCTATAACTGTAGGAGGATGGATAGGAGAGGAGACATTCGCCAGGGGATCATTACCCACCATCCCTAAAGAAACACCAGAACAACCACAACAAACATAATCACGCCAACACCCATAAGGGATTTCTTAATGTCATATGATGTGCATCTAGGGGACAAATATGCCTAAAGAAACATAGCCTAGACATATATGCAACTACCATAAGGGGAATCTATGAGAGGTAGTACTAGGGAGGCACAACACCCTTCACCTTCTTTTCCGACACGAGTAATACATGCACAATTTCCGCCTTGGTAATTTTATAAATTAAAAATTAGATACAAATTCATTTAATTAGATACAAATTATACTTGAATCTGTTAGCGGCACCTGTCCAACATTAACTTAAATGGAGACAAATTAATTACATGCAAGTTAACTTCGATTAATTAAATTATATGAAAATTACACTTACATTGGTTGGTTTCCACCTTCCTACCATGCTGCAACCCCCAACATGTGGTTAACCATGTGGGCCTTAGTCAAAATGGCATCAAACTACAACATGCATTCTCTATTTTTGCTGGAAGATCCAAATCTCTAGCTTCTACACCAACAAATCTATATGCATCCGGAGGCAAGGCAAGGGATGCACACCCATATGTAGAGTTACACAGAGTTTCTCCTCACCCTCCTACCGCCAGCTAAGAAGTTTTGATCCCTAGAATGACTATGGTTCTTGGCTGTGCCAGTTGTCTCTTATCCTGAACCACTCTCCGATAGCTTCTATCCTCAGTCTACCCCTAGTATCAAGTCTTGGGGTTTTTTCCTCTTCCTTTCCTTCACACTGTTTGGGTATGCTTTCTACCTTCATATTTCTCTAGGCATCGAGGTAGATCCGCTTTGGTCCTAACTCGATGAGGGCATCCCTTCGTTCAGAAGAAGTTCCCGTTTAAGAGCTAATTAACCCGAGAATGAATTATTGTTGTATGGGGCGTGGGTGGCCAAAAAACCACAGAGAAATTATGTCAGGATTGAAATGAGTCCCACATGTAAGACTATACCCTCCGTAAAGTCGGGTCTTTTCGTCCTGCTCATCAACTAATTGAAGTAAGGTTATCAGTCATCCAATACACATCCAAAGGGTAGTCAATCGTCCAAATAGGTAAGTGGGAAGGCACTGCAACAAAAGGTTCTCAAGGTTTTGGTCTTCACCTTTTACTCACATATAACACATTGGAGTGTTGCAATCAACGAGGATGGATGGGCGTGATTCTACCATTGTCTTTACTACGTAGGCAACCTTGAAGGGGGGACCTCTGTTAGGAGTTGTAATTGCATTAACAAATTAGTTAGTGAAACAATTTTTTTATAGTTACTCCCGTTCAGAAACGGTAAATTTGTCTTTGATAGTATTTATATAGTTAATATGAAATCAATACCAAGTGTTCATTCTCAACCATTTCTGGTATTCTTCTTTATTTGTTGTTTTCATGGTATCAGAGCAATAGGTTGGGAGAAGGAGAGATTGTGGCTGTCTGCGTCTCTCTTCCATAATGAAGAATACCAAGAATGTTGTATTTCATGTTAGTTGCTAGCCAGTTTGAAGAAGTCGCCCACCAGTTTAAAGAAGTGCCACAGAGTTTCCACCAGTTTGGAGAAGAGCTGCCTGCTAGTTTGAAGAAGTGCCATAGAGCTACCACCGGTTTGGAGAAGAGCCACTGTCGTATTGGAAGAGGGTGTTGGATGAGAATTACAGGCTTGGAATTCTCTTTTATTTACAATAAACCCATTTACATTTTTATTTACTCTGCATTTTGCTGAAGAGTATTTATAAAATTTGGAGTTTATTTAAAGTTTCATTGAAATCTGAAAATTCACTTGGAGTTATATAGAAAAAAAAGAAGGAAAATCCAAATCATATATTTTAGTTTCATTAGATGATTCTATATTTCCTAAAATTATTGGTGCCAAGACTGCTAAAGAAGCACGAGATATTCTTAAGTTAGCTTATAAGGGTAATGATAAAGTGAAAACTGTGAGACTTCAAACCCTTAGAACTCAATTTGAAACCCTCAACATGAGTGAATCAGAAAGTGTTGATCAATTTATGACTAAAGTTATGGGTATTATGAATCGACTTAGGATTAATGGAGAAAAATAACTCACCGACCAAAGAGTTGTTGAAAATTTTCTTAGAAGTTTACCTAAGAAATTTGAAATGGTAGTTATTGCTCTTCTTGAGTCGAAAGATCTAACTAAATTTTCTATAGAAGAATTGTCTGGTTCGTTGTTATCTCATGAAGCAAGGACGACCTTAGATCTTTGTACTTTAGAACATGCATTTCAGACTAAGGTGTCCATGGACAGAGGCATAGGCAGAGGTTTTCATGGAAGTGGTCGAGGACGTGGTAGAGGACGTTCTCAAACAAGAGATAAACCTGAACAAACAGAAGACAAGTCATAGCAGTCAAGATTGTCTTCACAATATCATGGCTATAAATGGACAAATAAATCAGAAATTCAATGTTATTATTGTAAAAAGTTGGGTCACCATATATCTAAATGTCGTAAGTTGCAATATATAAATAGAGCTAATGTCACAGAAAGTGAAACATTTGATACTTTGTTTCTTTCATGTCAAGTATCTCAGCAAATTCTTGACAAGAAATTTTGGTTGCTAGATAGTGGATGTAGCAATCATATGACTGGTCACAATGATTTACTTTCTAATATTTATGCATCTCTTATTACTACAATTAGTTTGGGTGATGATCATTCGGTCAAAGCTTCAGGAAAATGTGTTGTGCCAGTTTTAACAATGCATGGTGAAGTAAAAAATATTCCTGATGTTTACTATGTACCAAATATCAAACACAATTTGTTGAGTGTAGGGAAATTAATGGCACACGGTTATGATGTTACTTTCCACAACAACACTTTCACAATTCTTAATCAAACTAAAAGACTTGTTGCAAAAGTACCTATGACAAAGACCGTATTGTTTCCATTAGAAATGAGAAGTGGGAAGATGCATGCATGTAATATTTCTAATGTGATTGAAACTAAGTTATGGAATTATAGTTATGGTCATTTACCAATCAAAAGTATGAGTTTGTTACAAAGAAAATCTATGGTGAAAGGATTGCCTCCTTCGATTCATCAGATTCCTTCTTGTGAAAGTTGCATAGTAGGAAAACACCAGTGCTATAGTTTTCCATCATCCTCTTATAGAGCCAAACAATGCTTAGATTTAGTTCACACAGACTTATGTGGACCTATGAAAAATCAGTCGATTGGTGGAAGTTTTTATTTTCTGACATTTATTGATGATTTTAGCAGGAAAGTTTGGGTTTATTTGCTCAAACACAAATCTGAGACTTTCACTCGATTCAAAGAATTCAAGGATGAAGCATAGAAACAAAGTGGCATATTTGTCAAAGTTTTGAGATCTAATGGAGGAGGTGAATATGAGTTAAGAGAGTTTGTTGATTTTTGCAAACATCATGGTATTAAAAAGAAAACGACTACCAGATATAATCCACAACAAAATGGAGTGGCAGAAAGAAAGAATCATACCATCATGAACATGGCCAGGAGTTTACTTACAACAAGAAAATTGAAGATTATTGGGCTGAAGTAGTTGCATGTTTAGTTTACATACTTAACAAATCACCAACTTCCAGTGTTCAAGGTAAAGTACCTAAAGAAAAATGGAGTGGATCTAAGGTAAATGTTTCTCATCCAAAAACGTTTGGTTGTGTTTCTTTTGCTCATGTTCCTGAAGAGATAAGAAAGAAGCTTGATGATAGAAGTGATAAGTACACTTTTATTGGCTATAGTGAAGAGTCGAAAGCACACCTACAAAGTTAGATGAACAACAAGAATCGATAACACATCTTCCAAGATTGCAAGTTCAAAATGAAAGTAGTTCTTTGTCTCATAATGATTCTTCTTTTGATAGTGACTTAGATTCTGACCATAATCATCAAAGAATGAGAAGTTTGCATGATATATATGACCAAGATGATAATGTAGTACAATTTGCATTTTTCTCATCTCAACCTACTTGTTTTGATGAAGTTGGAAAGAAAAAAGAATGGGTAGATGCAATGAATAATGAAATAGAATCTATTGAAAGAAACTGTTAGCAACAATTGTGGTATCGAGGAACAAAGGTACGCAGGTCTGCAGGATTGCACGATAAGTGCCCAAGCGCAGCACACAGAAGAAATCTGTTTGGGGCCAGAGTCAAGCAAGCGAGCCTGATCACGGACATGAGAAGCAACGAAAGAGATCTAGACCGTCTGTCTAGGAAAGGACGCATGGAGGGAGATCGGCGTCAGCAGGAAAGTCCCGACAGGGAAGTGCCCATCGGGGAACTTGAATCCATCGAGATATCGAGGATCTTGGGGATGAGTGATTCGTGCACT
>JASDQU010249952.1:0-14606 GCA_032191745.1 Picea mariana | reverse complement strand
TATTAATCCTTTAAACCAAAAAGTATATTATTTTAATTATTCAACCATGTTCATCTGTTCATCATCAATATATTAATGTATCATAAGCATTAACACTCATCAATGCATAATAAACAATAACAAACACATCCACACAATGCACAGTACACCAATATTTACGTGGAAACTCAATGCAGAATAAAACCATAGAATGTTTTTCTTATATGTCAAGAATTACATTTTTTGGTCCTTGACCAAGTTTTGGAGAACCTTGGTCGTGTTTGACCATTTTTGGGACTTTGACAGGCTGGTCGAAGACGGAGCACCCAGGTGAAGCGAAGATCGTAGGATCTCGCCCCCTTTTATGGGATTTTTTGGTTTAGGGTTTATGTAAAGGGTATGGGATGTCATCCCATGGGTCTTACCTATGTTTAGGCCCATATTTTAATGTATGAATAAGTATCTAGGCGATGTAAGAAGTAGTTACTAGTCATTGATCGGCTTAGTGCATGGCTAGTTGGCTTTGTGCATGAACGTGTTAAGTCTTGTAGAGATAAGTGAAAGTATTTTGTAAGTGCTTTGTGCATAGAATGTGTAGAGGCTCTGTGCAAGGACCTAACTCGGGGAAGGAGGATCTGGAGAGGTGTGTGCAGATATCCTGTCCTATGCAGAGTTGGTTTTGTGGCTCTATGCATGTAAGAATATTGAAGGAGACTAATAAGAAGAGAAGATGAGTTGGTGGACGTAGCCCCACACTGGGGTGAACTACGTATATCCTTTGTTGTGGTTGCTTTGTGCGATGTGGTTGATGTGTTATTGATGTGTTATATGTTTAGTGTTGTAATATTTATGTATTTTAGATGCATCTAATGTAGTATATTAGTGCCTTTTATGTGAATGAATACTAGATCTCCTTTGATGCTATGTGTTGAATGGTTAGATATATTTAGATCTTGATGAATACTGAGTTGTTATGTAATTAGGGTTTTTATCTGTGATGTGAATAAGGATTAAAGACTAATGCATAGTATTGGCTAAGTGTTTTTTTAAAGTGTTGTAATCACATATCTGTGTCCCATCTAGGTTATAGACACTTGAGTCCTACAACCCCCCCTTCCTCTACCTCGGGTGAGACTTCATCTTCTTCACAGGTGTTGCTGAAAGGGCTGGTAGTTAGGGTTTTTTTGGTGCGTTGTTGAAGCGTTGAACCCTAGTTCTGCCCCTGCGCCAACAACATTCAAGGAAGGAGGATACAACCCCCTATGTTATCCAACCACAACCGTAAGGTGGATACAACCACCTAGTTTCCCAAGCTACAACCTAAGGAAAAATCCAACTCCCCAATTCTCTGGCTACAACCAGAAGGAGCCTACAATCCCCTATGTTCTCTGGATACAACCAGAAGGAGGCTAAAACCCCCTATGTTCTCTAGATACAACTAGAAGGTGGCTACAAACACCTATCCTTGCCTCGTCCAACCACCCTGAAATATAAATATAATGATGGAACCACTGTCACACTATCACTGTGAGATATACTAATGTAAAAATGTACCAATCAACTCACACCAAACAACCTGTAACAACCTGTACCAATAACCTATGCCAACATGTACCATACATCAACTGTACCTCAACCTGTACCATAAACAAGTGCATAAACCATGCAGCAAACCTCTACAAATAACCTGTCACAATAACCTATCCAAACAACCTATCACAACAACCTGTCTCATCAATCTAATCAACCAAATCAGATCTACTCACCAAGATCAATCACCAATACAACTCTCAACCATATGCACAATATCACCAATATGTGCATAAACCAAGCATAACACAACAACTCATAATCATCACCAAGATCAATATGTGCTTCTAATAATATACCAAGACAAGTATGCTACATCATCCATAAACCATGTGTCAACAATACTATTAATAAGTGCCTCCAACCATGTACCAATTATCTACCAATCATGCATCAACTACTGATCAACTATGACTCATCAAGATGTACCAACATCATAAACTATACACCTCATGTATGTGTCAACTCATCAACTACTTGTCTCAACCATGTACCCAACATGTACCTCAACCATATACCAAATACATGTACCAATATAACCATCAAAATTTCTCCAGAAATACATCACACTATCCATAACCAAATACCATAAACCATTATATCAAGCCATGTGCTACAACCTCATTGTTATACAACCTCTATCTATAACATACCTCAACCAAAATCCCTCACCAATTTCATCATCCAAATCTGATTTGTAACTCTGTAACATACCTAGTGTATATGAGCACATACCTACAAACCTTCCTTAACTTTAACAAGAGACTAACATTTTCATCAAACTTTACTTTAGTCTCACATGACTAATTTTGGATTAGTCAACAACCCTAACTTGCAATAATAATAACTATGTACCTGTAATGAATAAATATATGAAAATAGTACATAATGTTCTTCAGTGTAGTGTTTTCAATTCCTCTAGGTTTCAATGCTTGGAACCTCCCAGAAAAGGAGTTATAGAAAAAATGGCATACCTTGCTGAATTTTGGCTTATTTTAGAGATCGAACATGTAGACCCCGCACATAATATTTTATGTATAGATATGAAAATGATACACAACATACTAAATATTGTACTCTAACCAATACATTTGGGCTTAATTAAATTGGATCTTTTATGAAGAAGTTATGACATTTTTACCCGAAACACATGTTTTAGACTAGATTCATGACTAGCCACAAACCCTATTTTCCATGGAGTGTAACTCCCAAAATACAACGATCCACAAGATAAAAATTTTCTCAAAGGCCTCTATATTTCGTTGTCTGAGTCATTGTAGAAAAAACGTTATTGAAAAAATGGTGAGATTGTTGGATTACTGAGAGGGGGGGTGAATCAATAATAGAGAAATTTAATCCCTTTTAACCATATAATGCAAGTGTTATATCAATGTAGCATTATCATCCAATAATTGCAGAGTAAATAAACAATGAAAAAATGAGAAATCATACACATACATAGTACACCAATGTTTTTACGTGGAAACCCAAAGCAGGAAAAAACCACATAATGTTTTTTCTTATATGTCTTGAATAATTACATTCATTGGAAGTGCCAACTTCCTTTGTTTTCTAGTTGCAATTGGAAGGAGGCTACAACCCCCTAGTTTCTCAAGCTACAACCCAAGGGAAGCTCCAACTCCCCAATTCTTTGGCTACAACTAGAAGGAGGTTGCAACCCCCTAAGTTCTCCGGCTACAACCAAAAGGTGGCTACAACCACCTGTCCTTGCCCGTCCAACCACCTTGAAATATAAATGTCAAATGTAGACAACCTCTCACTGTCACTAAATCAACCACTACCACTATCAACCTGTCACTGTCAACCTGCACCAATAACCTGTAACAACCTGTACCAATCAACCTACACCAAACAACCTATACCAATAACTTGAACCAACATGTACCATGCATCAACCTTGACTCATCAAGATGTACCAACATCATCAACTATACACCTCATGCATGTGCCAAATCATTAACTACATGTTTCAACCATGTACCTCAACCATATTGTTACACCTCAAAATTACTCACTTCAATGATGACCTATTATCATCATGACTAGTGTCGCAAGTGTCGCATTATTGACCTTAAGTGTCGCAAGTGTCGTAAACATCATACTACCATATTGCCTATGTCGTGTCTCTAACGACATCATAGGGACACTTAAGACACCTTCAAAGACTGGTTTATGGAAGATGGATCATTTGATGAAGAGTACAAAGCATTTTCCATGAAGAAAACTACTTAAAAATGAATTTTGGAGGGCAGCGCTCCCCTACCCACTGTCAGGGAGTGCCAACGCTCCCTACCCTCCTTTGGGGGAGCGTTGTAGCACCATGTACACCCTTACGGGAGAGTGCTAGGATTTTTTGAAGGAATTTTGGGCAGCGCTCGCCTACCCACAGTCAGTGAGTGCCAGCGCTCCCTAACCTTCTTTGGGGGAGCGTTGCAACGCTCTGTGCACCCTTTTGGTGAGCGCTGACCTATTTGAGCAAATTTTGGGATGTTGAGGAGAACCAGGGAAAATTCCCCCTTATCTTGGAAATCATTTGGATTCAAATCTGAGGTCAAATATACATCTTAGGGAGGATCCACAACTGATGGAGAAATATCCTCAACCTATCCCAATAATCTCTAAAGGTGGTTGGGTCTCTCCAATCTTATATAAGGAGGTCTTCTCATGGTAAAATAATATGGAGACATTGTAAATCATTAAACTTATGATCTCATAAGGGAGATATCATTGAAAAATCATCATTTTGTGTGTGAATTATTTGAGCAAGGGTTTGGACAAAGAGAGCTTAGTGAAGCTACTGCACCTACATCTATGGCTGTAAGCATTTCACTTTGTTTTCATTAATATAAATCTATGCTTAGCATGTTTCCTTTAAAGTTTGTGTACGTTTCATGAACTTGTTTCTTTCATAGATCCATTATGAAGTTAATCATGGTAGAATAGGAAGTATGTCTCGTTGTTGTTTCTCATTGTATTTTAGGACCTTCTAAAGAGCTTGGAGATCAAGATCAGACTGGATCAAGCAAGGACAAACATCGGTAAAAGGTATTTACCCTTTTTTCTTCTTATTCATTGAATAGTTTAGCTTCATGAAAAGAAAAGTCAGTGTCCACAATAAGACTTTTTTGTCTTGGTCATAGGGGTCTAGTATCCAAGAGGAAATACTCTTGTCCGTAGGGGGATTCTCCTGTAACAAACAATGGCGACTCCACTGGGGGATTTCCCTAGTATTCCCAAGGTCTTAGAAATGTGGTTCTCCATGTCATCGACCCCTGTTTGACATGCTGGTGATGCCCCGTCAACTAGTGACATTAAGGTTGGTAAGAAGAAGACAACTGTCAAATTTCCTTGTATGTTATGTGAAGGTGATCATTATTCTCACCTTTGTCCTTGTATAGATGAGGCTTCTTCTCTTTTGGAAAAGCTTCAACTTCTAACTGGTTATCGTAATATTTCCCCCAACCCATTGTTAGGTTATGGAGTGGTCAATCCATTTCCATCCTCAGTTAGTCTAGTTGATCAGGTGGTCAATATAGTTTCATCCTCGGTTGAACCACTAACCAAAGTCACTGATCTAGTTTCATCATAGATCAGCCCCACTTTCCATCTGAAAAGTGAAACCCAAGTGACTGATCCAGTCTCATCATTGGTCAGTCCCACCCTTCATCTGAAGAGTGAAAACATGGTCAATCCCACTCCTCCTCTGACGAGATCCAAAGTGGTTGCTTTGGTCCCTTCATCAGTGAGTCTAGTTTATCATGTCATCAATCTGGTCACATCCTTAGCTGAACCAATTGACAAAGTGGTTGATACAATCCCATTTTCGATTGATCCTGCTCTCCCGTTAGAGAGTGAAACCTAAGCGATCGATCCTTTTCCAGTTTTCGATCCCATTCTCCCCTTTGAGAATGAAACCCAAGTGGTTGATTTGATGTCGTTATCAGTCGACCCTACTCTCCCGCTCGAGAGTAAACCCAATTCTTCCCACATTTTTCTCGTTGATACAAAATCTACCGTGCCGAGGGGCATTCCTCCTCCTTTGAAAACCCCTCCAAGTAATGAGGCCATCCTTTTTGATTGGGGTGTGCTAACTGGACCTCGTCTTCCCTCTCACATTCCTTTCAATATTACGGTACAAGTTTGTGGTCGGGACATTCCTTAAACATTCATAGATGAAGGTTCATCCGTTAGTATTTTGTCATCTATTGCTTGGCAAGCTTTGGGTTATCCTCAGTTTGTGCCAGTTACCCAGAATCTGTTCTCTTTTAACAAAAGAACCAATCACCCTTTAGAGATCCTTCCCCAGTTTCCTGTAACTTTGGGAGGGAAAATTATCTTTGTTGATGTTATGGTAGTCAAGGACCCCTTGGATTTCAATTTAATCCTTGGGCGAGATTGTTTCTATGCCATGAAATCTATTGTGTCCAATTTTTTTCGTATGATATCTCTCTTGCATGATGGAAGAATGGTGACTATTGATCAACTTTCATTTGTTGGCCCTGACTTAACCATCAACCCAATGACCTCCCTAACTAGGTCTTATATGCAGTTGGTATCACCCCTGCCACAGTTCAATTATGTGGTGTTGTCTCCCATGAATTCAACTTCCGATGACTTGGATTTGATAGTTGACATGGTGATCTCTTCGGTAGGGCTATTGGAGCTTGATCTCCTTACCCCTATCATGGACCTCAACATGTGTTCCTTCCAGATCATCGTTCTTCCATCCAGTGAAGATCACTTGGAAGCCATGATCGAGTTTTGTCCCTTGACATGATGTCCTTCCAAAGAGTTATCCTCTTGGAAGCCATGATCAAGAAGAAGTATGAGCATAGTTTCTTTTCTCTATAACAAGTCGTTAAAAAATGAAATAGAGGTCACAAGCATAGTTTCACTTCTCTATGGAAAGATCGTTAAAAATGAAACAAAATCTATGAGCATAGTTTTACTTTTCTGTGGAAAGCTCATTAAAAAATGAAACAAAGGCTATGAGCATAGTTTTCCTCTCTGTGGAAATCTTGTTAAAAAATGAAACAAAAAATTGGGGATTGAACCTGGATCCTTGAGTATAGTTCTTTTACTGTGTCAATCTCGTTAAAAAATGAAACAGTCACCTTTCTCGTTAGGTCGAGTCTTTCATTAGATCTCATAGATGTCGACTCGAGTCTTTTGTTAGGTCTCATATTTGAACCTTCATTTCATCCACATGTATCCTTTTTCTCCATCTAGTATAGAAATTGGTGACAACCTCAATGAATTGAAGCTTGGGGGGCATGTCTCCATCCTTTGATGATCATTCTAGAGTTAAGCCAATAGATTTCAAGTTGGGGGTAGAGAACTGAGCTTAGTCTTTGTTTTTTCTCACGCTCGTAAAAACATGAGAATGTAACCGAGCAACCTTTTATCTCTTTTTCGGGCTCGCATGGATACATGGAAAAGGAACTGCCTGGAGTCGTTTTTAAGCTCTTTTCAAACTCTCTAAATGTGAAAAGATTTTCGAGTGATATTTATTCCTTTTCCACTCGTTAAAAGGTTTGAAAGGGCATCTTTCGAGTGGTAATCTATCTCTTTTTTGGCTTCGTGAGACTAACATTACGAAAAAGGACAACACTGTAGTTGTCTTTAAGTAATTTTCAGACTCTCTAAATATGAAAAACCATCGTGTTTACCTTCTCTAGACTCATTAAGCAATTATACATTGAAAGGCCCATATGGGACCGAACCCTTACTTCTTCCAGTTCGTTAAACAAAGGAAGAGGGACTTACCGAAGGTGATTTCTATCGAGCATGTGTTACCCTCCTCAAGCTTGTTAAATTAAAAAGAGGTACTCGTCTATATGGATGGAGGAAAAATTGAAGGAAGCAAGCCAAGCAAATTTTGAAAACATTATAAGTCATTCTTACGGTCTCTCTTGAAAATAGCACTTTGTCTTTGCACACATTTTAATCCGTTGAACCTCTACACCGAACCAATCCTTTGAGTTTTCTTACTCCTTTGGTCACCCGACGAAAGTCACAGTATCCATTGCAAAATCATGTTTTGGTCTATGTCATGTTTTTGTTGTTATGCCTCAGTGTTCAAGGGAAGTATCTACCTCAAGAGTCAACCATCACAAATTTCCTCTTTCAATACCCATGTTAGTCCATGTTCATTTGATCCACCAATTTACATCTTTGTGTCAGTTTCGTGTCATTGATGGGGGATACATCAAGGCCCTCATTCGATGAGTCTGAACCTATCGACTTCATTACATTATCCAGGAACTAGACTTAGAAACCAGTTAGTAACTTGGGACCTACATGCCTTAATGATAGGCCTCCTCGCTTCTGACAATGGGTTTACATCATTGACCCCTGATCGGGTGATTCTATGAATGTTCGACTTTAGCTCATCTATTCACATTCATTGGAATGTACTAGAGTACCTTGGGAATCATTGACATCAATGGTGATTTCCCTCGTGCTTGTTAACGGTTTACCTCATTGATGGGTAATAAAGTGGTCTCTGCCATGTTTGACATCAGGACATTTATTCACATGGTTAGATTCGTACTACATCAGGATCGGTAAGAAGACCCTCGGTTGAGTCATCACTCTTATATGTACTTTTCCCAAGTTGTGACATAGTTTCTTTTGAACATTGACACATATACTGTCACATAGATCCACTTTGTATTGGTCATGGCTATGTCTTGGCATCTCATAGATCCACTGTGTATTTTGCATGGCTATTGTTAGTGATCAAAATGTAATGGGATTTTGAGAGCGTTTTCATCTCTCTTGTTTTGATTTATTGTTTTCTTTAGTCTTTTGGCCAGTGTCTTAACTTGCAGTTTCTTCATCAAGCTATTGTTGATCACTTTTTCCCAACATCCTTTGGCTTTGACCTCTTGATGAGCCATGCAAAAGTGATAGTAAATTGTTAAGCCTTAGTCTATGTGTTGGGTTTTTAAGAGTGGTGTGTGTGTATATTAGTGAATACCTTAACTTTAGTTTTATATGCACATAGCACACATCATATCAATGTATATTAATCTATATACTAAATCCTACAGATCCTAAATATCAACTACAGTCAAACCACCAGCCAAAAGCATTCAAAGCCTAAGACAAACTCCGAGTCATAAAAAAACGTATTTACCTAAGCCACATGCCAACTCATAGCTCATTCAAAAAAGTCAAGCCAAGAGTCATACACAAAGCTGCGAATCAAATCCTAATCTCAATCCTCAATTTAAGCCAAAATTCAAGTCCACGAGTCAGCAACAAATCGACACATCAAGTGTAAGCGATGAATTTCTTCCTGGTCATGTACACTGATTGAAAACCGTCTGCCAGATACCCTGTCAATGATTCATATTCCATGTGCCAAGGTGAAGATATGTTGTGCACGTGTTCTAAAAATGTTGGTAGCTCGAGCATCAGTAGTAAGCTACAGGTTTCAAAAACACGTAGGAGTCCTGTGTTCTTCAAACGCACAACCCATCCAGAGCGCCCAAGCGCTAGGTTAAGATCATATGAAGAAGATGCTTGCAGGATGGATCTTTTTTTCCGTAAGACCTCAATGATCCCGCTCTTTAATTTGCAAATAAAGATGTGTTAAGTACAGGCACTAAAGACTACACAGGAGTTTGTGACTGAACAGACTTTGGTTTCTGGAACGTTTGATAGATCGGAGGCCAGGTTAGAAGTGATCGAGCATTTCATCATTGAGTTCCCAAAAGCATGCATCAGGTTGTGGCGTATGAGCTTCCATATCGCTGGATTGGAAACCAATGGTCGATTGGCTCAACAAGGGTTTCCGGATGAAGATCATATCACCTTAGTGACTGAATTTCGATTTTTGACCTTCAGACATGATGCTAGTCACAGAAAAATATATGAGTATGCACAAGAAATTATATTGCCTATAGTCTTATATGGAGAATATTGGATTTATTTTCGCAAGGACTTGGTTGCATACAAGGCTGAAACAGAGTAACTCCTGAGAAGTGAAATGTACAGAAATGTGAAAGTTCTATTAGATTTTCTTGATGGGAAACATATTCTACCTAATCATTTTTTAAGATTTCATACAAGGGAAAAATGTGTTTGTGCTAATGAACTCATCTTTAGAAGGACAGTACCTGTACAATTGAAGTTTCATAATCTTGTAATCATGCAATGAAGAAAATAAAGGGTAGACAACTACATCGAAGAAATCATCTACTCCTAGGAGCAACAGAAGAGAAGGAGAGCTATTTCACCTCCTTAGGCTAGAACATAAACATAGGGTAATGATTAGGCTGAGCAGGTTGCTGAGGAATACCCAAACCGGTCATCCCCAACTCCTCCAGAGGAGCAGAATAGACCTTTGGCAGAAGCTTCTACAAGTAGACCAAGATCAACTAGGTCTCATAAGATTAATCAATTATTGAAGAAGGTTTATGACTTAGAAGTTTTTGAGAAGCAGATCATAAAGATAAACGCATAATTGACTGATAATGTTAAACTTTATGAAATTAGTTGAGATATCTTGGAGGAGCATAACAAAACCTTGAAAAGGAACAAGTTGTTGATGGAAGAGAATATAAATCTGTATAGACAGTTCAGGCTTCTGACGAAAGATTCACAAACTTTGACTCAAAAGTAGTTAGCATAGGTAGCTACTACTCGAGATGAGGAAACAAAGCCTCCTGCACAGCTTATTGAGGTTTCCAACCTTGTAAAAGGAGGAGGAACATCACCAAAGGCACTCTAAAACCTTCAGCAAACCAGCAAGGTAATACATTTTTGCAGTTCTGTAGTTTTTGGACAAGCTTGAATTTCAGTGGTTTAGGTGAACAGGATGACTATTCATTAACCACCGAAAGCAGAGATTTTGGTAGTTAAATCACCCAGAAATCTTCTCTCTTAACCACTGAAAGCCTGTAATGACCAGAACACTCGAATTTTTGCCCAGATCGGGATTTTTGAATCCGAATGGTTCGAAACTGCTTCTAATGGATAAATGATAAATTATCAAGTCATATTTGAATGCTATTTGTAAGGAATAAGATCAGAATCAGGTTATTCAAATACATTTGGCATTTTTTCAAAAGCAAAAATATAGGGATTTTTGCTCAGCTCAGCAAATTCGAATTCTATCTTTTGGAAGAGTCATCAAACAGCCTTGGGAAGATAATATTCACTGCATCAAGATTCTAATACCTCTGAAGACCATCATATGTGGGATTGACCTCATTTTGAGGATCTTTCCTTATTTCTTGTAAATATAGTTTGACTTTCTCTTTTTAGTAAATCAGATCCATTCTTTCAGGATCTGGAAACTGTTTGTAAAGGCTATAAAGCATGGGAATTCAGTCTGAGTAAGGGTTCAATTTTGGGTTCTAAACTATATTGTTATTGTCATAAAACTCTTTCTATAATATATTCATCCAGCGAGCTTCTTTCATTGATATTGTCAGATCTTCTTTTCCTTTTCAGTTTTATGCTTATGAGTTGAACTATGTTCTTTATCTGAGTTTACATAGTCCATAGGTGATTGTCGTCTCACCATTTGATTAGTGAACAAAGGATCATAAGTAACCTTACTAGTTTCTTGACCCATCATATATATTGTTTTCTATATGTATGTTCTGGTTAATTGATTAGTTTCTCATCTATTTGATATATTCCTATCTGATAATAGCTCTTGAAGGCCTTTCACTGTTGAATAAGCTTAGATAGTCTTGTGATACAATTCAGTGAGTTAGATATTCATCTTGATCCAAACCCACACCTATATTTGAGAAAACAGTTTCCAAAAAGATTAAGTTACCAGACATCTCTGACTTACAGCCTAGGAGAGTTTCCTGGAGTGATAACGAATTGGCACCGTTGCCAGGGATATGAAAGTGAAAGAAGAGTTTCCCTGGGAGAACGACTTAGATCTGTTTCTTGATGGAAAACAAGAGATAGACATTAGAATCGACTGTAATATTTTGCCTGGCGACTCAACATCCAAGACTCCACTGGGGAGGATCCAACTGATAGAAGATGAAGAGGCTGAATTCAAAATCTAGGTACCATTTCATCAGTTTACTATACGAACTACTGTTATTCTTTATCAGCTCCTTTATACTTTTTCCTTCACATGTTAAAAGAATTATCCTTTATTTTGTATACTCCAAAGATTATCAGCCATCTTTTATAAGTCCATATTTAGAAGAGGAAAGCTTGCAGCCTCCTTATGTTGTTGATGTTGATCCTATTTATTTCCCTTAACCTGTTCATAAAGATGAGCTTTGCATACAAATCTCTCTTGAAACTGATCAGCCTCGTAACCATGAGAATGATTGATTTGAATCTAAATCATCTCAAATTTCATTACTTTCACCTATTTCTCTTGAACCTTGTCATCAGCTCGTTAAACCTTGTTTTCAGCCCACAAAATTTCAGTCTAAGATTAGACAAAGGGTGTTTAAACCTCTCAAGCTACCAGCTCATCTTCATCCTTATCCTCCATATTTTGTTGAGTACCTTCCTCATTTTACCGGAGAGAGTCATGCTTCAACTGAAAAACATTTGGAGGCTTTTGAAAATTTTATTGATAATATGGAAATTGTTCATGAAGATATTGTTATGAGATTATTTTCTAAATCTCTAACTAGAGAGGCTACTTTATGGTTTAGACTTTTGGAACCTGGTTCAATCGGTTCATGGACTGATTTCTATTATGTTTTTTTTCAAAACATTGGGGTGAGAATAAATGTCTTGATCAGTACCTTGACTATTTTTGTACTTTGAAGAGAGAGAAGGAAGAATCTTTGACTGTTTTCAACAGAAGGTTCCATAGGACATATTATGACATCCCATTGGAGATTTGACCTACTGAGATTGTTGCCATGGTATACTATCTTATGGCTCAACATAATGAACTTGTCCTTCTCTTGCTAGAAAGGAAGTCTTCATCATTAGGGAACTTGTTTGAAGACGCTCAAGAGGTGGAGGAGAACATACGTGCTTCCAAGAGGATCCGACAGCTGGTTGACTTTGAAAATTTGTTTGCACATGAGAAAAAACAATGTCAGTATGGTTCACATTTTGAGCAGGGAGGTAATGAGTGTGAAGCGGATTTAGAACAGCAGAAAGCATACAAGTTTATTTCAGATTCGGATCTGAATTCATCAACATTGACAGAATGAGAAAGGGAACACGAAGGTGATCAGTTTTTCAGCAAAGGAACAACCATGGTTGAGCAGGAGAGAAATGAGGTTGGAGCAGATTTGGGACAACAGCCAACATATAAGTTCAATTCAGTGTCAGGGTCAGATTCTTTAGTATGTGCAGAGTATTCCAAAGACAGGTATGAGTATGAAGTTTATGATCAGTTTGTAAATCAAAATGAGCCTATGATAACCAATGATTATATAGGCAACTACATGTTTTTAGCTGATCAAAATTCATATGATGTAAAACCTATTTTTTCATCATCTTGTGTGCATTTGTCTGAGGAAGAAATTACAATCATTGATGATCAATCGTTGATCTCAAGAGGACAAGAAGATGATCAGTCCTCTTGTAGATAAACAATCATGGCTGAGCAAGAGACTACCATGGATGTGCAGTTGTTTCCCGAGGAGAAGCATGTTTCTTATCTTCTTTTTAAGGACCCAGTAGTAGCATTTATGGAGTTATATTTTTCAGAGGGCTTGAAAGTTTCAGATTTCTTCAACTCGCCCATGTTTTCAGGTAAGTATGGTTTCCTGAAAAGCTCCTTGTCACTACGGTTGTAGGTTCAACATCATTTGTTGATCAGTGATAAAGACGAGATTTMTTCAATATTAAAATTGCTTGGATGGTTGTTATGGAAATCATCATTTACTTAACCAGTGGCAGAGCTAGTTAGAGTAGAGTAGGGTAAGAAAYAAGCTCGCTGCTCGAGCATTTATTTCTTTTAGTTTGCAACAGAAATAATATTTAACTTGGTTGAATAAAGGCAGGTTTTGAAGGTTTTCAAAGATCAGTGGCACGAAATTTGAGAGTTTTCAGAGATTGGTTTCACAGAATAATTGACTCCATGCCCAATGMAAAAGGMTACTGAAACTACTAGGTTCTTGGAAACCTCGCAGGGAGGTCCCCATCCYAGTTGGAGCCAGATGTTAGTGATCAAAATGTAATGGGMTTTTGAGAGCGTTTTCGTCTCTCTCGTTTTGATTTATTATTTTCTTTAGTCTTTTGGCCAGTGTCTTAACTTGTAGTTTCTTCATCAAGCTATTGTTGATCACTTTTACCCAACATCCTTTGGCTTTGACCTCTTGATGAGCCATGCAAAAGTGATAGTAAATTGTTAAGCCTTATTCTATGTGTTGGGTTTTTAAGAGTGGTTTGTGTGTATATTAGTGAATACCTTAAATTTAGGTTTATATGCACATATCACACATCATATCAATGTATATTAATCTATATACTAAATCCTACAGATCCTAAATATCAACTACAGTCAAACCACCAGCCACAAGCATTCAAAGCCTAAGACAAACTCCGAGTCATAACAAAGCGTATTTACCTAAGCCACATGCCAACTCATAGCTCATTCACAAAAGTCAAGCCAAGAGTCATACACAAAGCTGTGAATCAAATCCTAATCTCAATCCTCGAGTTAAGCCAAACTTCAAGGCCATGAGTCAACAACAAATCGACACATCAAGTGTAAGCGATGAATTTCTTCTTGGTCCTGTACACTTATTGAAAACCTTCTGCCAGATACCCTGTCAATGATTCATATTCCATGTGTCGAGGTGAAGATATGTTGCGCACGTGTTCTAAAAATGTTGGTAGCTCGAGCATCAGTAGTAAGCTACAGGTTTCAAAAACATGTAGGAGTCCTGTGTTCTTCAAATGCACAACCCATCCAGAGCGCCCAAGCGCCAGGTTAATATCATATGAAGAAGATGCTTGCAGGATGGATCTTTTCTACCGTAACACCTCAATGAGCCCGATCTTTAATTTGCAAATAAAGATGTGTTAAGTACAGGCGCTAAAGACTACACAGG
>JASDQU010249951.1:0-16390 GCA_032191745.1 Picea mariana | reverse complement strand
TCTTGAGTCCCTCTTCGTCTTCTCATTTCCCTTCTTGTGTTGTGGCTTAGATGGATTATCTTGATGGTCAACATCTCAACTTGGTCCCTTGATGTGTGGGTTGGGGTTGCCTTTTCCCTGCTTCGGTTGTGAGGGGTTTGCATATCCAAACTCTCGATGTTTATGCTTAAATTTCTTCTCAATATTGACAGCGTACCTATAAGTGGTGCCCAATGAGGCGATGTCCAAGAAATCCATTTCTGTTTGAATGTATCTATGAAAAAAACCATGGTATTTGACCACTAGATGATGCTCAGAATATTTGATACCCAATTTGGTGCATAGTGTATGGAAAATACTGGTGAATTCTGGTACTGTCTAGTCCCTTTCTTGACATAGGGTGGTCCATGTAGTGTACTATTCCTCATAGCTTGCAACAAGGTAGTATTGTTATTTAATGGTGTCCTGGAGGGAATCCCATGTAGGGGACACCATAAAAATTATAGATTCCTCCATGTCCCTTTGCTCAGAGTAAGTATCCCACTAGTCATTAACATGGGAAACAACCTTGAGGAGTGCAAAAATGATCTTTTCCCTATCAGAAAAATTGTGGACTGAAAAATATCCTTCAAGAAGATTCAACGATTTATCTACAACATCTATATCTATCAGTCCTTCAAATAATGGAATATCAAAATTTACTTCTACCTTGAAGGGGGTTGCATGGCCGCTTGATGAATATGCTTCTCCCATGGGCAACCGTCGAAGGATATGCGTGAAGTTGTCCATCATTTCATTCCTTTGTCGCGCGAGGGCTTCCTTGAGAAAAAATTTAAAAGGATCTCCTACTCCATAATCTTTCTTTTAGTCTCCAATGGGTTTTTGTCGGGCTCGGTGTGACCGATTTTGCAATGTCTCGATTGGTTCAAGTCCCAACTTCTTATACCTAGACCTTGTCAGGGACATGCATGGAAAAAAGTAAATGAAGAGAAAACCTCTTTGATACCACTGATCCAGATTTAGGAGCGTAATGAACTAATTAACATACTGAATAAAATAAACATAGAGATAGGAAGAGTAACACAAATATCTAGTGAACAATATCTTCTATTAAATAATCAAATAGGATGAAACTGTAAAACTACAGAACTAAAACTTGCTCGAATGGCGGTATCTATCTCTAAGAAGAGATCTGGCTTCTACGTGCATCTCTCTAATAATAATGGATTAAAATGAGGCTCCATAGGCCCTTTTCATACTACTCATGAATTCCAAAACTCTAGACATCCAAAAACCTAACCCTAGAAGGTGAAACACCAAAAGTCACGTGGGCCCTATGGGTAAGTTGGTGTAATTTGGTACCTCAACTTCCTAGGGTGGTAAATTTTTCATGTGACCTATGTTTTAGGCATGTGATAGCCCGTTGGAAATTTATTTCAGATAAATACACATTCCTCCATTAGACTCTGACTCCATCTACAATTTGACTATGGCGAGCCAAAAAAACAACATTTAGGGCCCGAAAACAACCCTGGAAGCATAACAAGATGTGCTGACATGAAAACATACAAAATAATACAGTTGGATTAGGTGAGAGGCCACCCATATCCACCTGGATAATGTGTGGGGATTCAGACAGCACTAGAAGTGTATAACTAACAATTATAAAGAAGTACAAAACGATGTGTTGAATAAAAAAAAACACAAGGAGCCAGTTGGAATAGGTGGGTGGCCACCAATATCCACCTGGATCATCGATTGTCCCTGTATAGTTTCAATCAACTACCTTTGATCATTCCTTTCAGTTCTATTCCTACCAAGTCTTGTAGTTGTACATATCTCACATATGTGACAATATTTACTTCATATGGCCCTATCCAATGCATTTTAAACTTCCCAGGGTGTTGGAAAAATTTGTTGTCATAGAGAAAGACTATGTCTCCCTCCTTAAAACTCTTATTTTTAATATGTTTTTCATGCCATAATTTTTCTCTTTCTTTCTGTACTTCCTGGTGAAATCCTTCGAGGATCCTATCCTCTTCCATTTCCATTAGTTGACTTAGCCTTTCTTGTATTGTGCCCCATTCTATCGTGTTGGTAATTGTTGCTACGCACAGAATGGGTATTAGAAATTCCAATGGCACCACTTCTTAATTCCCATACACCAGTCTAAATGGTGTCTATCCTGTCAAATTCTTACATGTGATATTATATTCTCATAGTATTGCTGGTATCTTCAATTCCCAATCATCCATGTTGACATTGTAGATTTTAGCCAAAGCATTTCCAAGATCTTATTGAAAGATTCTACTATTCCATTTTCCTAAGGATGATATGGTGTGCTCTTCTGGTGATAGACTTCAAAATCCTCAATCATAGCTCTGATGGTATCATTTATAAAATGAGTTCCCTAGTCACTCATCAGAATCCTAGGACATCCAAATCTAGTGATCACTTTCTCAAATAATAAGTGTGTTGTTGCCTCTGCGCTACAATATTTAATTGGTGTTTCTTCTTCCCATATTGTTAAGTATTCAGTCGCAGTAATGATATACCTAGCTCCTGACCTTTTTTGGGGTTGTTTAATAGGTCCCACAAAGTCTATAACACATTTTTCAAATACCTTCAGAGTGACTTGTGGTCTCAGAGGCATCTCATCCCATCTGTTGGGTTTTCCAACCCTTTGACAGACATCATATTTTTGGAAATATTCCTTGGCATCTTTATGGACTGTTGGCCACCATAATCTCACACACAATACCTTCTGTATGGTAGCTTTACATGCATAGTGTCCTACAACTATACCTTCCTGAGCTTCTACTAAAATTATGGGCCTTTCATGTTCCAATACACACCTTCTCAAAATGCTATATGCACCCATTTTGTATAAATGTACTGCAATAATTTGATAGTCTATAACTCTGACTACTATATTTTTCTTCTGCGTAGTGCAAAAATCTTGTGGCGCAACCCCTCTACTTAAGTATTCAATAATATCAGTGGATTATTCATCAGCTACCTGTATTGAAAATATTTGTGCATCAAGGAAGTTATCTTCCAAGTTAGTAGGTTATTCTCCAATAGTTACCCTTGATAGGTGATCAGGTCCTATGTTCAACTTCCCTAGTTTGACTATCGCTTCAAAATCAAATTCTTGGAATAAAAATAGCCATCTACAGATCGCCCCCCCAACATTGGTTTGTTGACTAGATATTTGAGAGAAGAATGTTCTGTGAACATTTTAAAGCGTTTACCCAGTAAATAGTGAATGAATTTCTGAAGTGCACATATCATGTCTAGGCCTTCTCTTTCTATGTTGTTTTAATTATTCTCTGATTCTAACAAGTTTCTACTTGCAAAGGCTATAGGATGGTCTAAGTCCCCTACTCTTGGTTGTGCCATAATTTCTCCAAGTTCTATGGTTGATGCATATACATGCACATAAAATGTATTTTCCCATTATGGGAATACTAGGATAGGTGTTGTGACCATAGTTTATTTTAAAGTGTCCAATCCTTACTTATAGTCCTCATTCCATTGAAATCTAGTGTCCTTCTTCAACATTTTTTCCATTGGTACGGTAATCTATGCATACCCCTTTACAAACTTCATGTAATATCATGTATGTCCCAGTGTTTCTCTTAACTAGCAAACTGACTTTGGTGGTGGTAAATTTACAATGACTGCAATCTTAGTAGGGTCCACTAGTAAACCTTGTTTACACACTATATGTCGCAAAAATATTCCAAAAGTTGTCCCAAAAATGCATTTCTTGATGTTCAATGACATGTGACATTATTTGCATCTTTCCAACATGAGTCTTAAAACTTCTACATGGTCCTTTAACAGACTATATACAGTCTAGTCGTACAGATATACTTCTAAAAGCTAATGTATGAATTCCTTAAAAGCAACTATGACTACTCTTGAAAATATGGCTATGTCATTTTTCATCCCAAATGGCATGACAATATATTGGTAGGATCTCCATTCTATAGAAAAAATAGTCTTATACCTGTCTTCTGGAGCTATTTTGATCTAATTTTAACCTGAGAATCCATCTGTAAATGAATATGCATCTTGGCCTCCCACATTCTCTAGTACCTCATCTAACAAAGGGGCAGGGAAAGGGTCATGTAAGCAAGCATCATTAAGTTTCCTCATATATAAAAAAATACTTAACCCCCATTGTTTCTTTTCTTGGGCTACCATAGGACTGATCCATTCAGATTCATCTATTGGTTCTATGATACCAACTTCCAACATTATATCAATTTATGCTTTCACTTTCTTCTTATACACTAGATTAAGTGAGGGGGAAATCCATAACAAAGTGTGGCACTCAATACATTCCCTTTCTTATTCTTAATTTCCATAATGAGGGGGAAATACCTAACAATGTGTCCCAATTCCTAAATACAGTAACATATGATCTTTGAGTTGTCTCTTTGAACCATATTAAACTTCTTAGGTAAAGAATGCCCCTTCTTGTTATTTCCTTTCCTAGTGTGGATAGATATGGCTTGATATTCATCTACCATATTTTCTTCTGTTGCAACTATCCTAGCTTCTTCCTGGTTACAATATTCACAAAGTCTACTAAACTTGGGAAGCTTCTTTCTTGAACAAATTCCTTAGATGAATGCATCCCATGACCTTCGGAGGCCATTCAAGGTAGTCATCACCATCTCTTCTCCTTTTACTGAGTCACCAATGGCTTCTATCTTCTCCTTGATTTGATTCACTCTTGATAAGTAGGAGTGAATGGTTTCTAAGTTCTGCATTTTCACATTCTTCAACTGAGATCTCAGAGTGATTCTTCAATTTATGTTTCTTCTCTCAAACAGATGAGTTAAGGTGTCCATCATTTTCTTTGGAGAAGATAATGATGATATAAGATGGATAAGGTGGTCCTTAATGGATTCTGAAATAATATTTTTTTCTCTCATCATGTCCTTCTTATATTTTTCCTTAGCTTCATTTTCTTGAGGTTCTTGAACCTCTTCTATAATGAAATTATCCAGTTCATGTTCATCAAGAAGGAGGGTTACTATGTACTTCCACGCCCTAAAGTTATCAGCTCCATATAGCTTCTCATCGATCTTTGTTCTGATAGTCATCCTTCCTTCTGATGGTATTGGTTTTTCTAACAACTGTCTCTAGACTGAAAATGGCTCCCTTTTAGGATTCTAGATCTGTAGTTGGCTTCTATTCAGGCCTGCACTGATACCATGTTGAAATTTTAAATTTTCTATTTACACAATTCCAATTACTTAATCTAACAACAACTGTAGTAGGATCATTGAAATATAGACAATCACAAATACAATAGAACACAAAGATTATCTCATGAAACCCTCATGGGGGAGACAACCAAGCAACCAAAATCATCAATATAGATTCCTTCAACCAGTACAATGATGCGCTATATCTATCCAAGAAAGACCAAGACCAAAACACCAAAAGAACCAGTCTCCAAGACTTGTTCCTTGGAACTTCTTATGCGCTCCAATATGCACAAGAGAAGTGTGTGAGTGTGTGTCCAAATGATAGGAACCTATCCTCTATTTATACACAATAGTGTCTCATGAAGAGACATGAATCTTGACCTAACTAACCCATAATAAGTAAAATACCAATAATATAATAATTTATGTTTAGTGGACTTGTACAATATAATTATAATAACCTTTTAAAGGTTTGACTAAAACAAATATACAAGAATATATTCCGTAGTTACACCCAAAATATTAACAAATGCCACACCTGCAATATGGTGGGGTGCGCACAAAGAAACAATTCAGGACTGGTACCAGTGTAAATGACTACTGCGCATTAGATTTGGTGCAGAGCATGGGAGAAATAAAAAGTAGAGGTATGACGGAAAAGGAACACCAATTGAACACTTAAAGAAGTGAAAGGCACAGTGGAGGATGACACTACCAGAGGAATGGACAGATTAATTTATCCAAACACTGGAAGGAATCTCGAGGAACTATTATATAGACCAGGAGATGCGCAGAGGCACTACAGAATGGACATGCTTACAACATGATTTCGTAGTAACCTTATCATTTGAACATGAGAACCCCAACATGAATTCAACACTGAAGGTGATACAGGGAATGATATTTACTAATGAACTAGAATTTGAAATCATGACATAATATCAACAACAAAATAGATAGGCAATCAAGGAGTTACTCTCATGTTATCATGTTGAAGAGGAAGCACCAGATGAAGATGATTCACACAAAATTTAGATTACATATATTGAAGGAAAAAGAGAGGTGGAAGGTCCATCTCTGGATTTAGAAGTATTTTTTGCACCAATCAAAGTGAAGAAAGTCAACATTGGGATGAATGAAAATCCTAAAATGACAAGTACTGGAGACTATTGGAATGAGCAAATAGTTGAAAGAATAACATAGTTACTGTGCAAATACAGTGACCTATTCCCAAAAACCTTTACAGAGATGAAATGAATATCAGGGCAGCTAGGTGAGATGAATATACCTCTCAAACCTGAGGCTATACATGTCAGGAAAAGACCCTATAGACTGAATCTAGTGTATAAGCAGAAAGTGAAAGCATAAATTGATAGAATGTTGGAAGTTGGTATCATAGAACCAATAGATGAATCTAAATGGATCAGTCTATGGTAGTCCAAGAAAAGAAACAATGGGTGTTAAGTATTTTTTTATATATGAGGAAACTTAATGATGCTTGCTTACATGAACCTTTCCCTACCCCTTTTACAGATGAGGTCTTAGAGAATGTGGGAGGCCAAGATGCATATTCATTTACGGATGGATTCTCAAGTTAAAATTAGATCAAAATAGCTCCAGAAGATAGGTATAAGACTTTGTTTTCTATAGAATGGATATCCTACCAATATATTGTCATGCCATTTGGGATGAAAAATGACATAGCCATATTTTCAAGAGTAGTCATAGTTGCTTTTAAGGAATTCATACATTAGTTTTTAGAAGTATATCTGTATGACTAGACTATATATAGTTTGTTAAAGGACCATGTAGAAGTTTTAAGACTCATGTTGGAAAGATGCAGATAATGTCAGATCTCATTGAACATCAAGAAATGCATTTTTTGGGACAACTTTTGGAATATTTTTGGGACATATAGTGTGTAAACAAGGTTTACTAGTGGACCCTGCTAAGATTGCAGTCATTGTAAATTTACCACCACCAAAGTCAGTTCGCTAGTTAAGAGAAACACTGGGACATACATGATATTACATGAAGTTTTTAAAGGGGTATGCATAGATTACCGCACCAATGGAAAAAATGTTGAAGCAACATAAATCAATCATGTGTGGCACTCAATACATTTGAAGTTGAGTATGTGGTAGCATGTGCAACGAGAAAACAAGTAGTATGGATTCAGAAGTTGTTGTCTAGGTTATTTGGTCTCGGATTGGAGGCAACCTACATTTGGTGTGACAACCAGAGTTGCATGAAGTTGTCAGATAAATAGATGTTCCATGACAGGTCGAATCATATTGAGATAAAATACTATTATATCAGGGATATGGTACAGAGGCAAGCTGTCAGGTTCTAGTTTGTGACTACTGAGGATCAAGTTGAAGATGTGTTCACTAAGATGTTGTCAAGGACAAAGTTCAAGTACTTTAGGGACAAGGTTGGTGTGGTCCCTCTTCAGAGGGAGTGACAGGTGGAAATCATCCAACATGAAAAAGGTCTGGCACTGAGTATGGAAAAGTATCATCCAACATAAAAAAGGGTTGACACTGAGTCTGGTGGGTTTCATCCAACATGAAAAAGGGTTGGCACTAAGACAGAAGTGCACATGATCAAGTATTGATGCATCATAGGGAGTGGATGTCCTGGGGACATGTTATAACTATTCAGAGCTACCCACAGACCTTGGTTGCATGGGGTGAAGTCATGTTGCACTATGGATATCCGACGATGTATAGATGCACATGTTCAACAATCAATGGATGTGAGTTCGTGTAGTATCAAACCTGGAATCTGTGTCTGGAAAGAATACCTTCCTAGTTAAGAGGGAGTGTTAATATTTTTGGTGTAACTACGGAATATATTATTGTATATTTGTTTTAGTCAAACCTTTAAAAGGTTATTATAATTATATTGTACAAGTCCTCTCAACAAAATTTATTACATTATTGGTATTTTACTTATTATGGGTTAATTAGGTCAAGAGTCATGTCTCTTCAAGAGACACTACTGTGTATAAATAGAGGATAGGTTTTGTTAGCACAAGAATTTGCAGCCAGAAGAGGCTTGCCTCTCCATAAGCAACTAAATAACCTCTACAGGCATATACATGCTTCTAACCTATCAACTCAAGGTTCTTGATTAGTCTCATCATACAAAAGAGAACATACATTACATAGCACCATGGCGCTGTAGAATTGTCTATATTGCATGGTATGCCATTTTACTACCTAAAATGATATCAAATCTGTTAAGTAGTGTAATGATGGCACTATGAATTCCATAGGTTGTTACCATGTCGTATGATACCAAATCTATCAACGTTGAAGTGATGTAGCTGTGAATTATTATGGCGCTACCAAATTGCAGGCAGACACACAGGAAGTCACTACCAAAATTTTGACAGAGACCAAATTGTGCAGAGTTATTTTGCAAGAATGCTTCTACCAGTTTTGAGTGACTAACTTGTTTATGAAAAAATGAGAAGTTATTTTTGAAAACTCGAGGAGATTTTCGTTCATCACATACCAAATAAGAAAAAACTCTCTCACGTTTTGAGAGATATTAGACATATAATTGGCGCTACTGAATGTGCATAACAGTTTTACAATGACGCTACAAAAATTTTTGTAGCGGTCACATTTTTGATATTCGACTTGTTGGGAGGTTGTCACCTGTCAAGGAGGATTCAAATGGATTCTCAAGGATCATTTAGATTTCAAGGGACACCTGCACCTAAGTTTTATCTCCATCAAAGGCCTCATGCAATGAGGTGGAAACAATTTACTAATGACTTCCAATAAATTCCTGAAAATTAGCAGTTTGTTGGATTTGTGTCTCTTTGATTGTTGCCACCTATCTCCAAGGCTTAGAATCCAATGGAGGAGATGGGATTAAACCTCCTAAGGTTATTTGGATGCTATTTTATATTTGAGGAAGGAGAGATCTCTTGGAGAAAGGGATTCATGAACCAAGAGAGGCTAGAGAGAGTAGGAGCAGGCAATTTTTCTGTGTGTGTACATTTGTAATCCTGTGGGCATTTTATGATTGTAAGCATTACTGCTATTGGAGACTCATGAGAGATATGATTTCATATTGTAACTCTTTTGTTTATACTTCTTCTTATTTGAATATATTGCATATTTGAGGATCAAAGGCTGCCAATGATTTATGGATCCCTAAGCAGCAGAGGATCTACTGTATTTTTCCCAACAATCTTTGTTTATATTCAAGTATTTGTTGATTCATTAAATTGAGAGGATATTTGTTTAGTGAACATTCTATATTATGTTTTCCTTCTTCATTATTCCACCTATCAGCATATAATCTTGTTTTTTGTTGAGCATCTTTAGTGCCTTCGATGAGTAGAATGTTTGTGACTCCATTTTCCATTGGTGTAGCTTACTGATCTGCATTTTTTTCCCTCTCCCTTTCTTTATCCATCTTGTTGATCCACCTATTCAAAACCAAAATTATATTTTACATTCTGATGGGTGTTGAGTTTACACTTTAGCAGTCAAGGTGTGACTTTTAGTGCTAATAGGTTCCTCTCATTTAGATACAAACTCACACACTTATCTTATGCATATTGGAGGGCATAAGAAAGTCTAGGAAACAAGTCTTGGAGACTAGTTATTTTGGTGTTTTGGTATTGGTCTTTAGTGGAGAGATATAGTGCATCATTGTAATGGTTGAAGAAATCTATACTGAGGATTTTGTTTGCTGGGTTTTCTCCCCCACGAGGGTTTCCCAGGATAATATTTTTGTTCTATTATATATGTGATTCTCTATATTTAATTGATCCTACTACAGTTGCTATTGGATTAAATAATTGTAATTGTGTAACTAGAAAAATTAAAATTTCAACGTCCTTGAGTGCAATATCAAGGGCTAAGAGCCTATGATTTTCTATTACTTCCTCTTCATATTTTGTCAAAAAGTACTCTAATTCATTTAACCCATGAAAAATGGGAGGTTCTCTTATCTTTGTACCAACCCATCTTACTGCGCAGTCTATTCTTGCGCACCTCCTTGTGGAATCTTCTTGTAATCTCTATTGCCAATTCTCCAAATATGTGTCTGATTCAGAAGCACATGATGTAATGCTTCTCCAGCTGAGTACCCCATCTGCAGTTGGGTTAAAATAATCCTCTTCTTGTGCAGTAGTTCTGTACAACTGGTTTATTTTCTCCAGATCCAAACAAGTGGTTTCTACACACCTTTCTCTTTCTGATGGATCCAATGGTGTAATAACTCTATATTCACCTGGTTCAAATGTCATTTTCCTTGTCTTCAGGTTGATTATTGCCTATTTATAAAATTCCCAATCCAGTCCAAGAAACGTTGGGTAAGGTGTTGTGCCATCTACTATCTATGTTACTTCAAAATTTTCCATAGTGTGCACTCCATCCAGATCTACTGTCACACCTTTAATTCTTCCAAATGGTAATACTTTGTGCTGATTTCCTAGTTTCAACTATACAGGTGAATATCCTAGTGTGGGTTCTCCCATACACTGCCATGTATTATTAGGTAAGACATTTACTTTAGAGCCTAAGTCCAGTATAATATCTCCCATATTGAAATATCCAATATTAGCATTTAGTCTAAATTCTTTGTTTGTCCTTCTTCTAGTATGGAGACGATTGATTGTTTTTTGTTCTAACTTCCCTTCCTCTTATGTGTTAAATATTTCTAGAATATTTTGTAAAACCTTAACAGATGATGGGTCATTCAATATCTTAATATAGCATTGCATAAATGTTTTTATGGTACTTACCTGCTCTAAAGGTTGCCCTTTATTGGTATGGTCCATTGAGGAGGGAATCTCGTACATTGGTGAGTTCTAAGTTTGTTGCGCAACTGATGTTGACACAAATTTTTTCTTGAGAAACCCCTGTCTAGCCTCATTAAATGTTTTATTTTCTTTTCATGCATCAAACTAATTTTGTGGTTGAATATTCTTCTTAATCCATTGGTGTTGTGATAGATATTGTTTTATTGTGTCAGTTCTTGTCTTGGCTCCTCCTCGAGTGACTATATTGATGTTTCTTCCCTCCTCCATGGCTTCTACAAAAATCCATTGGACATTCTGGTTGTTCTGGTTCCTTTTTACTTGGATCTTTCCCAAGAGTGTCAAGAATATTTTGTGTCATGACCTGCTACGCGATAATACATACATGTCGCTGGTGGGAGCAGAACCTCCCTTGCATAATGTCTTGGTTGTTGGAAGTTTGGCACACTACTGGTCCTCTTCCTTGTCCATCCACTGCCTCATCCAAATACTCCTCTACCTCATCCTCCACCTCTATATCCACCTCAACCTTCTTGTAGCACGTTTTATTGAGGTACTTGGTTATACTGTGCGGGTTTATACTATGGTTCCACATTATTGTATTGTGGTTGCACATTGTTGTATTGTTGCTGCGCATTGTTGTGTGGCGGTGGTACCTGGTTGAAATGAGGTGCATCTTGTCCTATCCTCATTTCTTCTTGCACCCTATAAGTATATGGAGTTATTTATCTCATCAGCTCCATCGTCATATAATCCTTATCATCATGACCCAGTGACTTGCAAAAATTGTAACATGAACTTGTGGGTATTGTCTTATACTTCTACATCATTGGAAAATGATATGGATAATGTCCATGTGTCTTACAAATATCTCACTTAGAAATCGATAGAGAAACCATTGCACAAGATTAACACACAATAATATAATAGTTTTTACTACTTAATAGTCAAATGGAGGTTACATATATAGCATGCAGATCACTGACACTTAGCAATCTAGATCCTAAGAAAGTGGATCTGATTAGCTAAAAATAGTAAACCTAGAAACTCACAGTTACAACAGTCATAGTTAACCTAGAAACTCACAGTTACAATAGTTGTAAGCATTATCTCTAACACCCTCCCTTAATGCTTACATTACAAATATCACAATCACAAATTACAAAACATAACAAAAGGTTACAACACAAATTTTGTCATGTCTGTCTCACTGGTCCTCATACGCAATTACACCCATCTCTGAACTTCATAGACACACTCTTTCTCTCCATCATATTCAAGCCACCACTTCATACAACATAAATACAACTGCATCCAACCATCTTTGAAGTATCTATAGGAGCGACGATTCTAAACTACCCCAAAGAATAGTCTCGATACTGAAACATTCAGTAATCGATCTTTCACAGTGACCTTTTTACACACACTCACTAACACAATGATAACCCGTAGCTAATTATATTGTAGCACCAAAGTACAACATGACCTTCCAGTTTTGAATAGACTTGTAGACATATTTAAACCAGTCATGTATTCGTATAGCACCGAAACGCACCAAGAACCACTAGCTTTAAAAGATGCTAGTCTCACAAATCTGCACACTCAAATAAAAAACAAATATTTGACACAACAACAAAAAACCCAATATGATATAAGATAGGTTGCTCTCAAAGAGACAACACACAGCTGGAGATGGGTGCCTTCTCATCCAAATAGAGCATTTGTCACAACATCAAACCACAATTTACATCATCTTCAAAATAATAAAAAATAAGAAGTATGACCACATCGTTGACTTAAACATCATTTATAATGCCAGTGCCATGCATTCTATGATTAAATTTAATAACCATGCAACAAATTTCTTTCTAAGGCAGCAACGCATTCTTTCCACAACTCCTTCACACAGATTCCTCCCTCGGCTCCTTCACACAATCGACTTTCTTTAAATTTGCTTCACAATGATGATCTCCTCTTCTTTAATTTAAACAGAGTATCTTCTCCTTTCTTCAGACGTCAGATGTTTTTTCTTCTCACAGCGAATGCAACAGATGGCCTCCTCCTCTCGATAATGATATTTGACGTGGGCTCAATTTTTGGCAGTGATTTTCTCTAAATCTGGAAACGATTTTCTCTCTTGTAAATGACCGTTCCTTCTCAGCATGCAGATCTGCTCCCAAATGATTTAACAGATATGTATCTGTCACCGGATGTAGCACAAAACTATTTCTCCAACCATTTAGTCAACGTACATTTGGGCAGAGATATTTCAAACAAAAATAACACACAGAAAAAATGAAGAAATTGAACATACTACTTATGTACAGAGAATCGTTTCCTAAACTAGTTCATCTTCCTGGGCATTCTTGTGAGGGATTAAGCTCAGCCAAGATCTGATACCAACTTATAAATCAAGAGGGAAGCCATTGCACCAGATTCACACACAAAGAATAGTTTGTATTTTTTAATAGACAAATAGAGGTTACATATATAGAATGCAGATAACTGACTCCTAGCAATCTAGATCCTAAGAAAGTGGATCTGATTAGATAAAAATAGTAAACCTAGAAACTCACAGTTAAAACAGTCATAGTTGAAACTCACAGTTACAACAGTCATAGTTAATCTAGAAACTCACAGTTACAATAGATGTAAGCATTATCTCTAGCATTCTTGTCTTGGCTCCTCCTCAAGTGACTATATTGATGTTTCTTCCCTCCTCCATGGATTCTACAGAAATCCATTGGACATTCTGGTTGTTCTGGTTCCTTTTTTCTTGGATCATTCCCAAAAGTGTCGAGAATATTTTGTGTCATGATCTGCTACGCGATAATACATACATGTCGCTGGTGGGAGTGGACACTCCCTTGCATAATGTCTTGGTTGTTGGAAGTTTGGCACACTACTGGTCCTCTTCCTTGTCCATCCACCGCCTCGTCCAAATACTCCTCTACCTCATCCTCCACCTCTATATCCACCTCAACCTCCTTGTAGCACGTTGTATTGAGGTACTTGGTTATACTACGTGGGGTTATACTGTGGTTCCACATTATTGTATTGTGGTTGCACATTGTTGTATTGTTGTTGCGCATTGTTGTGTGGTGGTGGTACCTAGTTGAAATGAGGTGCATCTTGTCCTATCATCATTTCTTCTTTCACCCTATAAGTATATGGATTTCTTTATCTCATCATCTCCATCGTCATATAATCCTTATCATCATGACCCAGTGACTTGCAAAAATTGTAACATGAAATTGTGGGTATTGTCTTATACTTCTACATCATTGGAAAATGATATGGATAATGTCCATGTGTCTTACAAATATCTCAACATGGTCCTCCTGTTGTCAATGGGTTTGGCACCCCTATTTCCATATACTGTCGAAATTTGGACATTCATTCTTATGGTGTCCTTTTGTCCTGCATAAGATACACCAAACAACTTCTATTTTCTCTTTACCCTTATTATAATTAAGTTAAAATGTTAGATTCTTCAAGTCCTCCTTCAACTCCCCTATTGTTGGATTTGCCTATTAATACTGGTTCTCTTCCAGTTGTAAGGTTTCTTGTAGAGCCTCTTCCTAAGTTTGGAACTTATGTTGTCTTAATGGGTATTTCAAATGTGGTAACAATGAGTTCAAAAATAGATGCATGTGTTTCATGTCAGTCATTGCATATTTTAACTTACCTTTTAAATGCTTAAACCTCTAATCAAACTCCCAAACAAACTCACATGTTGTTTTCCTGATTTCAATCATTTCATTCATGTACTGGCCTTCTAATTTGGGCTTTTGAAATTCATTTATCTATAGTTTTTTCACATACGCAATAGTCTTTGGTACTCCTGGTGGATTGTTTACATCTAGGCTCATGTATAAGTCCATTGTGCATTCTCTTAGTGTGATAGCTAACTGCACAATTTTGGTATCCTCATATGTGATATACTTTGCTTCCTAGATCTTCTCACATATGAATATGTGTTTTTAAGGGTCCTCTCTTGCCTCTACCAGAAATTATGGTAACCTGATTGTGGGATCATGTCCTTCCATATTAAACTATGTTGAACTACTACCTCCATGCAGTGTAGATATTTGACTATTACTTCCTAAACCTGGTCATCCAGTTTTTTCTCCTTGGTTGGATGCATTTCTTGTTGTCCTTATTCCACTAAAATTCAATTGTCTAAATGATGGTGTTCTTTCTGGTGTGTTATTCGCACAAGGGGTTGTAGGTTCCACACTGATGGTGTTCTGGATTGGAGTTATACCTTTTGTTCCTGCCCTTGGACCTCCTATTTTCTTTTCATATGTTTCACGCAGAATTTCCTCAATCTTCTTCATAGCCAGGAGATCCTCTACCTCTTCTTCATCGCTTGCCAAGCTATCTCTATCATCTATGAATCTCTTCTTGTTATTCATCTTATATTGGTAGGGTACTCAACTGCACGTCTCTTTAGATTTTACCATTATCTTCTTTATCTGATCTTCATCCATCATGATTGGGTCCATGGAATACTTATTATTTCCCTTATCCATCTCTTCATCCATTTCTCAACCTTTTTTCAGTGCTTCCCCCATGCGCGTGGAGAAGTTTAGTTGTCTGATTCCATAGTCATCACACCGTTTTTATACAATAGAATCTTGATTGAAGTATAAAACTATTTGATGCACCTACCTTTGGGTCCCTTTAGAAAATCCTTCTCTGTTGCGATGCAATAATTCATTGTATCTACTACAAATTCAGTGATAAACCCCACAACAATACTATCTCATTAGAAATCTATTGCACGTGTTAATTTGTTATCAACTTGTTGTAATTGTGCAGTCTCCAATGGATTCCACTCTAGTTTTATGATTTGATTTGGAGGGTGGTTGTATTTTAACCTTAATAACCACTACTGCAAAAAATGCAGGAAATCACAGAAAAATACCTCATGTAGGTCGCTAAGCACGTATTTGTCGAGATAGTTGTGAGGTGTTAGTGTTGGCACAAGGGCAGACCCATGGTTCAATGCTTAACAACACACTAACAAAACCCCGACTACTGGCCCTTTTGGAAACATTTGTGAAGCAGGAGAAGTCTCACCCGAGGTAGAAGTATGGGGGGTTACAGGACGCAGGTGTCTATAACTAGGGTGGGACACGATTCTGTGATAAAAACACTTTGCAGAATATTCTGTTAACAGTTAGGAAGTGAACATGCATCAATTTATTAACCTCATTAACATCGTGGAGCATAATCAAGTACATATAACCACAGTAGAAACAAGTGATTATGCACCCTGAGCACTTAGCACTGTGAGTTAAATCTAGCATTCATTTTCCCTTTAACCTAAGTAAAGTACTTAAGAAATATATATATATATATATATATATATATATATATATATATATAT
>JASDQU010249950.1:0-11542 GCA_032191745.1 Picea mariana | reverse complement strand
CCTCCTTTCACCCTGCAATAGTCCTAATACTGACACGTAACCACTCGGTGAAACTGTGGTTTGGATTGCAAGACTGCCTTGGGAAATTAACTCCCATGTAACTCAGTTCCCCACAATGCCTATTGGCCATTGATAGCTCTCTCCAATGGGATCTGATGGTCATGACCTTAACCTTTGCCTCCCTTTTCATTAGACAACCCTTGTTCACTTGTCCTCCGATCAAACGATCCTAGATCTCTCTTGATCCTACAATGTTGATCACTTCCAAATTCAAAGGGGATGATCATGATCCTTCAAAACCCTTTACAACGAGTCTTTTCTGATATAACTACTGCATAGATTCTGCAATGCCATTCCTCCTGATATTTCAACTCCAAGGTCAGAGTTCGATCTGTAACCACGAGGCTCTGATCAACAGACTCAGCCCAAACTGGTCCATTGTTTCAACCAAATGCTCTGATACCAATTTGTAACATGCCCAACCAGCCATAGGTCAGGGTATGCTACCTGCAAGCCCATGCTTGGACTTCTTTGTCATACCGATACCTTCTTTATTTATTAAGGATGCATAAGATAAGAGAATTAATGACATGCACAACAATATCCAGCAGGCATGCATATTCTAAAGATTCAATTAACGATAATTAAATATACAATAGAAATACATTCATACACAAATAATAATAATCACAACAGAGAGCAGTTATCTTTATGAACGATGAAACCAACTGGCTGTAGACCAAGGACGTTCCACCCAACCGTAGACAACACTGGTCGAAGTCTCAAAAACAGTGTCATCCCTGAGCCAGGGCTATCAATCCACAAGGACAGTTCCATAGTGTTACTTGGCTTCCCAAACCAATCAGCTCTCAAGCTCTCACAGGTTTCCCAACAACCACAACCATACAAGTAGCCAACTCTCTTCTCCCCATCCCGTGTCGCCCCAAGAGAATGGATCTCTACCCTTCTCTGCCACGCAGTCCCTCATGCAGTCCTTCTCCTTTTTACCAAGGCCTCCAGCACATCTAGTCCAGAATCTCAATGCTTGAACTCTCAGGACTCACAGTTGTGAGAAAAATAGGACACAGGCCAATGCATCTTAGACATGCAGGCCTCCAGGCTCGACTAGATCACACCACTAACCACTATAGCCAACTATCCCATGGCTAAGCCTTCAGTAGTTCAGTCCCCTTTCTCAAAACCAAGACACAGGTGAGGATGGATCGATGAATGGGTAGGTGAGTGCATTCAAGTGTGTGAGGGGAATGAATGAACGTACAGGGAAACGATGAAAAAGCCATCAGTCAAACTCCCCCATCAGACCAGAAGTGGGTTTAAGTAACCTCGTGGGGAAACAATCACCTCCTGTCCTTCCCCAAGAAGCTCTCGTAACTGATCCCCCTCTCTTAGAAAAAAAGGTTAATTAAAATAGGAATAAACATTTAGCCCCTCAAGCCCCCTCTCTTGTGAAATCATAGCCCCCTATAACTCTAGTCCTTGTCCATCTAGCAGCCAACGATGTGTTTATTATTAATAATGATCAATACATTACATTTCTTGGGCATACTGGCCCTTTGATAATTGTTTGGGCATGCTGGCCTCTCATCATTGTAACAATACATTATTTAAAAATGGGGGTTCAAAACCTGGGGTGTTACAGGAAATAAGGGAAACTAATCAGAAAGAGGTTTAACAACTTTTATAAGTTAATAAATAAGTTCTGAGTGGACACCTAATGAATCCCATCAAGTTTATCACACTAGCCCAAACTTTCATAAAGAAGACAGAGAATGAATTGAAGGTTGAAGTCACAACCAAAATTTGTGATGGAGAACTAGACTTGGAAAAATGTAGTTGATCAAGCTAGAGAAGATAATGGAAACCTACACACTCTAGAAGGAATATTAGGATCAAATGGAAGCACAAAGGGTCTCATGATTGTTCTGATTTTGTAATTCATCTATTTTATCTTGGTACATTCTCACTTGTTGTAATTCGAATTGGAATATGGAAAGACAAACATTGACTTTCCTATGAAAATAGGCAATTTCAAAATGTAAATTGTCCCTGTTATTTTATAAAAGAGGAGACTACAAATGAGAAATGGATTTTGATCTATGATGTATTGGAACAATATTATTAGTATGTAATTAAAAGAGCAAGAGACATTGATGGGAATTTATGAATTAGATATGTGCATATGCGACTTTTCTTTATGTATATGTCTATTGTATGGATGTTATGGAGTATGGTTATATTAATTTATTCTCTACTATGTTCTGTATATTTATACTATCTGAATTTCCTTATGAGTACACCAATGGTGCAATCAATAGGCTAAGAAATTAATTCTCATTCTCTTTGTTTCAATGTTATGTTAATCTATTATTTGCATACATGAACTTATTCTTTTGCAGATAGTAATATTCTTCACTGTACTCATTTTCACTAGTCTACTCCTGATTAGGATAGGTTAGAATAGTCTATAATTGAATTTAGAATACATTTAGACAACATTAGCTAGGTTTAAATTTAAATTTTAATTCATCTGAGAACATTTTCTTCTCAGATTCATATTAGAAAATATTTTAGAGTGGCAACCAGGACCACATACTGGTTGGGAACCCTATTCCAAATGAGAGTGGGTCTAAATTTGACTTGCCATTAGGCATTCTCCCTTACCTTTCATTCTCCCTTACCTTGCATTCTCCCTTACCTTCTTGACAGGTCAATTTGGACCCATCAACAGTTCCTAAATTCTCCCTTGAATGTATTTCCCCATTGTTGAGCCACTAAATCCACACACAAAACATTTTATTTTCTATTGGTTGACTCAACTATTAGGATGAGCATTATTTATCATTGGATGACTCATTGAAAGTCTCAAAATGTTACTTTTACTAGATATTCCATGTTTTTACTTTGTTGGGTCATTTCCCTATATCTAGAAATCCTCAATGGCCATAAGAACTCTCTCCACCAAAATATTGCTATGGAGGCTACATAAAATAAAGCTACATAATGATGCAGAAGCATCGCTCCAACTCAGCAAAAGCGCCAGCAATATGCCAGCCAAGCAGCACATTAGCATGCATTCAAAGGAGAAGAGAGGCGCAACCCTCTCATTTTTAAAATTCAAAATGGAATTTAATGTTGTAAGGCCAACAGAGCCAAAGCCATACCTTTGTATAGGTATGGGCAGAACTATATTAAGGGTTTTTTGTAGCAGGCCTGTAGCAGGCCCAGATCTTATTTAGGTCTGGGTGAAATATTTATGGAACTTCAATATAAATTAATGAAGTTAGGTGAAGAGGATGAGCTCCCAGAGCCCCTCTTTTGTAATGAAATCTTGCTTCATATTAGCAGAGGTAGGATAGAGAGTCTATGTGGAATTCAAGGAGAAGAGAGATAGGAGAGGTCCAAGAGGAGAGGCCTTAGGAAACATAAGCTATGAGGGAGAGAGAGATCTTGAGAAGAAATGAAACTTGTTAGAGTCTAGTTATTGTAAACATCTATATAGACATTCAGATTAATACAAAAGAAGTTTTATGCACACTGTGTGTTCATGTGTTTATGTTTTCATGAATGAATGTTGTAGATGTATGTTAGATTTACATTTGCAAGGATAGATAGAACTTGTCTATATGTTGAGTTATGATATCAGTCTGGGCTCTTTAGGTTGTGCAAGGTGTGCACAACAGAACAAAGGAAGTTATGTAGCTAGCGCAAGGTGTGCGCATCTGAAATCTGTGGAGTCAAGAAGAACGTCCCAGGAGGGAACACCGAAAGGATTTACATAATCGAGAGGAGCCTCAGAGTTACTAAATAATCTTGAGGTGAAAACTATGTAGAGGGAGGCACAGAAGGAAGACAAAACGTCTGAAGTTTTGTATAATCTCTGCCAAGTGGGAACAAAGCATGTACGTGAGGTGCACAGTAAGATCTCTTTATCGAGTTCGGGAGGAACAGAGCCGTTGAACACTCTGTCGGCTCAGCAAGGTGTGCTTGAGCAGAAAATAACAAGGAGGGCACTTACATCTCTCCAAAAGGTGGGAGATATAGAGACCTTTTGAGTTTTGAGAAGTTGAAGCTTGAAGAGGAGATCGAGTGCATGCAGGGAGTGCAAAGAGCCCAAAAGTGGTCAAGTTTCGAAAGGAGCAAGGAAGAATGCCAGGTGGGCATAAAGAGTTTTCTTTTCAAGAAAACTTCTCAAATATAAGTTATTCGAGATTCTCAAACGCAAGGTGTGCACAGGAGTAAATCTCTGAGAGGGTAGAAGCTCAGGAGTGGTAGGACACTTGGAGAGATCGAAGAGAAGAATCGAAGGCCGAGACATTCAAGCGTCGAAAATCTTCCAAGGGAAAGGAAGAAGTGAAAGCTCAGGAGGGAGCTACAACTTCCATTAGATCAGCTAAAGAGACAAGATGTGGACCATTCAAGCTCACGTCCAGACACACAAGAGAACTCGTGAGGGAAGAAGATCTGAACAGACGGTGGAGAGACTTCAGAAGGAAATGCCAAATAGCCGATAGTCATCGGATCAAGAAGAGTCGCACTGAGAATAATAGTGGGACCATTCAGTTCTCAAATCTTAGGAGGAGGACCATTGGCAACTGTTATATCAGTTGAGGAGGAGGAGATCTAGACCGTTGGATCCTATGTCTAGACAACAGGAGAAGAGTGTCCATGGGAATAGATCTGGGTCGTCAGATCTAGCACCAAGGGCTGATAACCGTTGGATCCGAGAGAAGGTGCATGAGGTTTAACCACCGTATAATAAAAGGAGAGAGGGCCCGTAAAAGTCTCGAAAGCATCGAGGCCGTCCATCTCAGAGGATAGGTGGCAAAGATCTGGAAAACATCGAGGTTTAAGAACTTAGGTGCATAAGAGTGGCGATGTGCGAGAATTCACGATTTGTGAAATCATGAAATCATTCCAGCCATCGGATCTGGAATGACAGGTGTCAGAGATCTACACCCATCAAATATTTGGGCATCGGGAATTAAGAGAGGAAGACTTCCCTAAAATCACGAAGGGAGATTTCCCAAAAGAATCATGAGCGTCCATCTCAGAGGACGTGTGGCAGAGATCTGGAAGCCATCAACATTTTCATCACCAGGAGTATAAGGGTAAAGACTAGAAGAAAATCATGAGAGGAAAATCGTGATCAAATCAGGATTGTTCATCAAGGAGGACATGTGGCGAGTGATCATGGTTCGGAGAAAGATCCGAAAGGTTGTGGGCCATCGATCAAGTTGGATCCTGGTCATTGGTTCAAGAGGAATATGGACCGTCGATCTCTCAAGGAGGAGATTTCAGTATTTCTTGGACCGAGAAATGAAAGGGAGAGTCATTTGACCCTCACGCTGAAAATCATGAAAGGGAGGATCGCGATGAGATCTTGATCGTTGATCAGGATGGGTTGTAGATCATTGATCTCTCAGCAAGGAGATTTCGGTATTTCATCATCAGGGAAAAAAAAGGGGAGAGTCAGTTGACACTCATCCCAGGAATCGTTAAAGGAGATATCATGAAAGAACGAGAACCGTCCATCTCAAAGGATGCATGGCAGAGATCTAGGATTCGTTGGAAATTTTGAAAGGGAAAGGAGGAGCATTTCATTGTGATTCCTTGAATCGTGAAAGATGAAGCGCTCAGAGGAATAGCCCTAGGCCATAGGATAGGGTCGTGTGGAGAAGGCTTAAGGGAGGAGCCAAAGATTCATTAGGCCCTTTTCAGGTTTCAGTGTTTTGAGGGACAAGAGAGTCGGGGAGAGCTCGCACGATGAAATCTTGAAATCCGAATTCCGATAGCGCCTTTTGAATGAGGGTCGTGGTCATAGAGATGATCACTTGGAGGGGGAAGCTCATGCTTGGTGCTTGATCACACAGGCGGAGTCCCATTAAGGGACCTATGGATTCGTTAAGAAAGGAGTTCCATTAGGAGCTTGAAGAGCCATTTCGGCTTGGGAAGGAGAACGATCCAGTGACCAGGAGGTCGTGGACCCCACTAGGGTAGGGGGTTAGCATCAGGTGGTATTAGAGCGATATTTGGTGTAAATTCTGTAGGAAACAAAGGTAATCAAAATACCAAGCCTTGCTTACGGATAACAGACAGAAGGAGATGAGGGTGATGAATTGATATCATCAGGTGGTATCCAGAACAAAAAAAAAATTCAGCCAGGTGAGCTGTTAAGATGAGGGCACTCGCAAACGTAGAGTGATCCACAATCTTTCCAGGAGGGAAGACAAGAGGTAAATATGGCTACTAAAGGCCATGGACATAGTCGAAAAGGAGACTGCAAGAAGAAGAACAGTCTAGATACGGATCTGGAGTTCAATGAGATAAGAGCACAGATGGAGGAGCTCACATTCAAAATTCAGCAGAGTACAAAAGCACATTGGGTACACGAATGGCCCATGAAGAGGAAAGAAAAATGGCCTATTCAAAAAATTTTGGCCAGAGGACAGTGAAGGATGTTAAGAGGATGACTGAGGTATGTTGAAAGCCTTAGAAACACAGGGGAAGTGGTTCATGTCTGTGAGCTAGAAGCTGGGAAGAGTCTCAGTGAAGAAGAGAAAGAAAGATCATATGAAGATCTCGTGAACTTCCAGGTGGGCGGAGATGGAATTTCAAGTTGATAGGTGGGAAATGGAAAGGGATCAGTGGAAGGTCTCATATACTGCCAAGGGAGCAGTGCCAGAAGTTCATATTTATAGATGGGCAATGGGATGGGATCATTGAAATATCTCATAGACTGCTAGGTGGGCAGGGAAGAAATCCCATATTGCCAGGTGGGCAAGGGAGAGTAGATGAGGTCATGTGAGAATCTCATGAACTCAGGGGTAAGTTCATATCAGCGAGGAGTGTTGATAGGAGAAGATTTGTGTGGGTTTGCAGACCACGTGAATGAAGATGATGAGAGGTTAAATACTTCCATCACCATGGAGGAGGATCAGAAGAGCATTATGATTATTGGGGGAATTCAGATATTCCTACCCAACAGCCAAGTGAAGGCCAATGCACACGATGAAAGTGTAGCCAAAGAGGAAAGACAACCAACAGTGTCTGTCATGATGAAGGAGTAGATGTTAGAAGATGCCCAAGGAGAAGAATAGGAACACACAATTGAGATGCTCACTCAATGGGAGATAGAATTGAGAATGTTGGAGGATTGGTTGGAAAATCCAAAACTAGCAAATGATTGCTGAAAGACAGTCATGCAAATTTTGGGGAAAGAGCATTTAGAGAAATTGCTCGAAAATTTCAGCCAGGTAGCTGAATAGACGGTGACTGCAGCACCGAGGTATGCAACAGAAAATGAATTAGAATTCTAGTCTGGGGAGCAACTGGAGGAGGCTAGAGTTGAACTAGCTCAAGGAGAACCGGCAACAACAAAATTTTCATAGGAAAAAGTCGAGAAACAACTTGATGATGGGACTACAAGACTAAAATCTGCAGCAGAGTGGCCACTTAGTGCCACAAAGGGAGATAGAAATAGTAGGGGATATGGGATAGATTTTCCCACTCATAAGGAGGAAGAAATGAAGCCAAGAAGACTGCATAAGGAAATCCAGTCATGGGAACAACTAGACGAGGTAATTGAGAAGATTAGGAGGCTAATGTTGAGATCAGCGCAAGAAGAAGTCAGCAAAGGGAAACTGAGCAAAGGAGAAACTACCATAGCAGCAGGGAAGAAGAAGAGGAAGCAACAACAACAACATAGCTAGAGAGGAGAAAGAGGACAACTCCAAAAGAGGAATTGGGATCTAGGTGGATTTCAATGCTGGAGAAGAGGAGCTCATGAGAAAGAGCTCATGTTTTTCCTAGAAGAGGAGTATGATGTAGGAGCATTTCTGCAACTCAGCAAAAGCGCCAGCAATGCGCTAGCCAAGCAACACATTAGCGTGCATTCAAAGGAGAAGAGAGGCACAATCCTCGCATTTTTAAAATTCAAAATTGAATTTAATGTTGTAAGGCCAATAGAGCCAAAGCCATACCTTTGTACAGGTATGGGCAGAACTATCTTAAGGGTTGCTTGTAGCAGGCCCGTAGAAGGCCTAGATCATATTCAGTTCTGGGTGAAATATTTATGGAACTTCAATGTAAATTAATGAATTTAGGTGAAGAGGAAGAGCTCGCAGAGCCCCTCTTTTGTAATGAAATCTTTCTTCAGATTAGAAGAGGTAGGATAGAGAGTTTGTGTGGGGCTCAGGGAGAAGAGAGATAGGAGAGGTCCGAGAGGAGAGGCCTTAGGAAACAGAAGCTATGAGGGAGAGAGAGATCTTGAGAAGAACTAATACTTGTTACAGTCTAGTTATTGTAAACATTTGTATAGACATTCAGATTAATACAAAAGAAGTTTTTTGCACACTGTGTGTTCATGTGTTTATGTTTTCATGAATGAATGTTGTAGATGTATGTTAGATTTACATTTGCAGGGATAGATAGAACTTGTCTATCTATTGAGTTGTGATATCAGTCTGGGTTCTTTAGGTTGTGTAAGGTGTGCACAATACAACAGAGGAAATTTTGTAGCCAGCGTAAGGTGTGCACATTTGAACTCAGTGGAGTCAGGAAGAACGTGCTAGGAGGGCACACCGGAAGGATTTACAGACTCAAGAGGAACCTCATAGTTACTGAATACTCTAGAGGTGAAAATTGTGCAAAGGGAGGCATAGAAGGAAGATAGAACATCTGAAGTTCTGTAGAGGATCTTCCAGGTGGGAATAGAGCATATGCATGAGGTGCACAATAAGAACTCTTTATCGAGTTCGGGAGGAACATAGATGTTGAACACTTTGTCGGCTCAGCAAGGCATGCATGAGAAGAAAATAGCAAGGAGGGAACTTACGTCTCTCCGAAAGGTGGGAGAGATAGATACCTTTTGAGGTCTAAGAAGTTGAAGCTTGAAGAGGAGATTGAGCGCGTGCAGGGAGTGCATAGAGCCCAGAAGTGGCCAAGTTTCGAAAGGAGAAAGGAAGAATGCCAGGTGGGCGTAAAGAGTTTTATTTTCAAGAAAACTTCTCGAATCTAAGTTATTCGAGATTCTCGAATGCAAGGTGTGAACAAGAGTAAATCTACAAGAGGGTAGAAGCTTAGGAGGGGTAGGAACCTTGGAGAGATCGAGGAGAAGAATCAAAGGTCGAGACCTTCAAGTGTTGGAAATCTTCCAAGGGAAAGGAAGAAGTGCAAGCTCAGAAGGGAGCTACAACTACCATTAGATCAGCTAAAGAGACGAGATCTAGAACATTCAATATTGCATCCAGACACACAGGAGAACTCATGAGGGAAGAAGATTTGAACAGATGGTGGAGAGCCTTCGGAAGGAAGTGTCGAATAACCGATAGCCGTCGGATCAAGTAGAGTCACACGGAGAATAACAGTGGGACGATTCAGTTCTCAAATCTCAGGAGGAGGAGCATCGAAAACTGTTAGATTAGTTGCGGAGGAGGAGATCTAGATCATTATATCCTACGTCTAGACAATAGGAGAAGAGTGCGCAGGGGAATAGATCCGGGACATCAAATCTAGCACCAAGGGTCGATAATCATCAGATCTGAGAGAAGGTGAACGAGGTTTATCCCTTGTAAAAGAAAAGGAGAGAGGGCCCATCAAAGTCCCAAAATCATCGAGACCATCCATATAATAGGATAGGTGGTGAAGATCCAGAAACCATCGGAGTTTTGGAACTTAGGTGCATAAGAGTGGCGAAGCGCGAGGATTCATGATCATCAAAATCATGAAATCATTCCAGCCATTGGATCTGGAGTGACAGGTGTCAAAGATCTACACCCATCCAATATTTGGGCATCGAGAAATAAGAGGGGAAGACTTCCCCAAAATTGCGAAGGGAGATTTCCTGAAAGAATTAGGAGCATCCATCTCAGAGGACACGTGGTAGAGATCTAGAAGCCATCGACATTTTCATCACTAGGAGTATAAGGGTGAAGACTGGAAGAAAATCGTGAGAGGAAAATCACAATCAAATCAGGACCGTTCATCAAGGAGGATGTGTGGCGAGCAGTTAGGGTTCAGAGAAATATACGAAAGGTTGTGGGCCGTCGTTCCAGTTGGATCGTGGTCATCAATTCAAGAGGAATCTGGACCATCGATCTCTCAAGGAGGAGATTTCGGTATTTCATGGACTGAGAAATGAAAGGGAGAGTCATTTGACCCTCATGCCGAAAATTGCAAAAGGGAGGATCGTGATGAGATCCTAACCACTGATCAGGACCGATTGTAGATCATTGATCTCTCAGCAAGGAGATTTCGGTATTTCATCGTCGGGGAAAACAGAGGGGAGAGTCAGTTGACACTCATCCTAGGAATCGCGAAAGGAGATATCGTGAAAGAGAGAGGAACGTCCATATCAGAGGACACATGGTAGAGATCTGGGAGCCATCGGAGATTTTGAAAGGGAAAGGAGGAGCATTTCATCATGATTCCCCGAATAATGAAAGATGAAGCACTAGGAGGAATAGCCCTAGGCCACATGATAGGGTCATGTGGAGAAGGCTTAAGGGAGGATCCAAAGAGCTGTTAGGCCCTTTTCAGGTTTCAGTATTTTGAGGGACAAGAGAGTTGGGGAGAGCTCGCATGCTAAAATCCTGAATGTTGAATTTTGATAGCACCTTTTGAATGAGGTTCGTGGTCATAGAGATGATCACTTGGAGGGGGAAGCTCATGCTTGGTGCTTGATCATGTAGGCGGAGTCCCATTAAGGGACCTGTGGATTTTTTAAGAAAGGGGTTCCAATAGGAGCTTGAAGAGGAGTTTGCATCACATAAGCCATGGCTATATAATTTGTTTCTCTGGAGGCTGTTGAAGGAGTTTGAACTCCAAACTACATATACATTGGATTTTAATGATTCACAATGCTCATTCATGTTGGTGAAATGGACGAGACATAAGCCTGCCATTTATGAATCACAAGTGATATAATTTCCTCCTTAAGACCGATGATGAAACGTTCTTTGCAAAGGAATCATATAGGCCTTCTATGTGGATTGCTAATTTCTCAAAGGGTGCAATACAATCAATGATTGTTCATGTTTGACATAATTTTTTCAGTCATCCAAGATAATGAGTGTCACATTCAAAATGAGCGAAGAGGACCTTTACAAAATGGGTCCATGCAATGTATCCTCCAAAATATTTATTCTACCATTTACACCATTGAAATTTTTTTCATCCAAACATAAGACTCCCCCTTTTAGTTATTTTAGGTCATCAATAATGTTCCATTTGGGCAACCCAACCTAAGGAATCATAATCATCAAAACATTTCATGTCGACCTTCATAAATCAATGCCACGAATTCTGATCCTGGTAGGGTTAGTGATGGAAATTTGAGAAAATCATGTGGACGTCCTGTTGTACATGTGCTGGTGAATTTTCCTTTATTATGATCCAACTTTGAAATGATAAAATGTCAATGAATATAGTGTACTTTGAGGGGGAAACCTCCATTTACAATATATCCAATTCATAAGACAAAATGAGGTGAGATTATCCTAAGACTAGGTATCCTTGATATATA
>JASDQU010249948.1:0-16556 GCA_032191745.1 Picea mariana | reverse complement strand
GATCATGACTTCCCATTGTGGTTAGCATGGGGAGTGGTCTAGGGCAGTCTCTCTTCTTAAGGGTTACTCAAAAAGACTGGCCCGCCTCGCCTGACAGCGATTTCTCATTGTGGTTAACATGAGGAATGGTTCGTTTTGGAGGTTGATACAGGACAGTCTTTTCCTCTTGTGGTTAATGGAGGAAATGGTCCATATAGTCAGTCCTTAGGGTTATACATTCTCTCCAGGGTGCACTTTGATTAGTGTAGGAGGAATGGCCTAGGGTGGGGAATGGTCCAAGCTTAGCAATCAGGGACAGACATTCCTTAGGGTTATACATTCACTCCAGGGTGCACTTTTAGTGTAGGAGGAATGGCCCAGGGTGGGGAATGGTCTAGGATAGACATTCCTTAGGGTTTATACATTCTCTCTAGGGCATACTTTGATTAGTGTAGGAGGAATGGCCTAGGGTGAGGAATGGTCCAGACTCAGACATTCCTTAGGGTTTATACATTCTATCCAGGGTGCACTTTGATTAGTGTAGGAAGAATGGCCTAGGGTGAGGAATGGTCCATGCTCAGAAATCAGAAACAGTCCTTCTTCCTTGTTTGAGAAGAATAGGGCAGATAACCCATTGTTGATGAGGGCAGATATTCTTTCAAATCTCACAAACGTGAGTGAAAGATTGGCCCAGATGATTTAGTTTATTTTTAACAATATTCTCTGTGCAGGATGGCATCAGATGATTGTTATGGAGACTACATGTCTTCAAACAGTAGAGATATACTACTGTGGTGGATATGTTCCACTATTTTGAGGCAGATATCTTTCAAAGCTCATAGATTTGAGTGAAAGATTGGCCCATGCAAATCAGTTTATATCATAACATTATTTCTGTGTAGGTTGCTGTCAGATGTTTGTTATGAAGACAATAGATATAGACTACTGTGGTGGATATGTTCCACTATTCGTGAGGAAGATATTCTTTCAGAGCTCACAAATGTGAATGAAATATTGGCCCAAATAATTCAGTATATATCATAACATTGTTTCTATGTAGGTTGCTATCAGATGTTTGTTATGAAGACTGTATGATAGTAGATGAGGACTATTGTGGTGGATATGTTACACTGTTCACAACCATACGTTGCTGACCAAGTACTTGTGTGTTACTTGGTGTGGTAGTGAACCAATGGATTGTAGTTATGTACTACTATGGATAGACATAGTTGTGTTCTATTTCTATTCTAACTGACTTGAAGACTATCAATAGTTTATTGAAAATAATCACCATCCAGACGAATGATGAACAAAGATTTTCCAGACAAAAATTGGTTCAGAGCATTTACTCCTCTAGATTATAAGAGTGGCTCTTGTATCACTCTATGGTGTGAGTGAATTATCCAACATCATGTCTAATTACTCAGATGAAGTATGGTTTCAAGAGATGATGCAACTGATGGTGATGGTGATGCTCATGATCTAGTCATGAGATAGTCTAGACTACTATATTGATGCTACCAGGTAAATGGTATGTTTTTGTGCTCAAGACCATTACCTGTAATACCTTCTTAGCTAGGAGGGAGTGTTAATATTATGGTAGCTTCAGGAGGTATTTACCTCCACGTGTGAACCTAATGAGAATAGGAGACTCCGGAAAGAAAGAGAAAACCCTAATGAGTTGGCTAATAACCCTAGAAGTCTTGTCAGCTCAAGAAGATAATTTATATTAGGTTATTAGCCTCCAAGAGAAGAAGTCAGCCAGAAATAATAATAATGTACTGAAGAGACACATATCTATAAGNCAAAACCCTAATGAGTTGGCTAATAACCCTAGAAGTCTTGTCAGCTCAAGAAGATAATTTATATTAGGTTATTAGCCTCCAAGAGAAGAAGTCAGCCAGAAATAATAATAATGTACTGAAGAGACACATATCTATAAGGAGAAGTCGGCCCCAGCAAATCTGGTAGAACCAGTATAAATACAGGGCGCCAGTTCTCATTTGATAGCATCTCAGAATTGCAGACAACAGTTGGTGCGCACTGCAGTTCCCAGTTTGGTGTGCACATGTGGAGGAGAGATGTAGGTACAGCTGTTGCATCTAGCAGTTTCAGTGTTGGCTTGGACTATCACTTGGCTAGGGTTTGGACTATCTGATCATCTTTTTGTGATGCACTGTCCTTGGGGAAAGGTGCGCTACCCTTTGTTTGGCTATCTAGCCTAGAGTTTGCTTCTAGATAAATTCTCAGTCAAGGTTAAGGTGCTCGGAGGGTGGCTTCGGCCTATGGTTGGGTGATGAGGGTATCGTCAATGGTAAAATGAGCACACTATCTTCTATATTCTAATAGCCGACACCCATGATGCCTTCAACCTCTCAACCAAGTTCAGGTTCCCCTTCTACCTCAGCATAAAACCTAGGCACTAGTTAAGGCACTTCACCTTCCTATATTCCCTACAAATCGTTGCCACAAAACAATTTTTTTTTTGTTTCCTGGTCCTCCATAGCCGGTTGTTCCTCCACATGGAAAATTAAACGCCAACGTTGACTTTGTTTAGCCCTTTCCCATTAAACAACTTCATATTTTTGAACAGTTGAATACGGAAAATCTGGCCCATCAGTCGAATAATGCCAAGAAGAAAGGGAAAAATCGAAACAATAATAACCCAGGACAAGGGGGAAATAACCCCCAACAAATCCAACCTGCTGGGGGAAACTAGAATCAAGGTAACTAGAATCCCCAAGGGGACAATAACAACAAACGCTAAGGGAGGAAAAACATCAATAACCTCCAAACTAACTTCCCTTGCACTCTTTGCGGTGAGCATGAAAATTATACTCACCATTGCCCCCAAATTTCCTACTTCAAATGGATGAAATAATCCATGAACATGCCACAACCTCCAGTGCAGCCTGCCCCTCAGTAGGCCCCACAACAATATTTGCAACAACCACCCCTGACTATGTTGAAAAACCCTATTCCACACCAAGGTGTGGTGAATACCTAATAGGAGGTACAACCTTCCCCACCACAAATGGGACAATATCAAAACCTAAGGCCCATCCACCCTGGAAATCTGGCAGATCGTAATATCCTCCTCACTAGCAAAGAAGAAATTCTTCTACAAATGCACAGTCATCAATACAACGCGCCCCATGAAACTACTCCCACTACTTCGAAAGCATCTCCAGCCACATCCGAACAACCTTTGATGATTCCACGCCCTAACACTAAACCTACCCTTTTTATCTCTCACATTCTGTTACGATGGAATGTCGATAACCCTCAGGCTAGGGAAACACACAATTACAGTCTGGTCGATGACTTCGTGCAGTCTCTTGCAGCCATGTTTGTATTGGAGTTCCTCCAAACCTGTCCAACTCAACAAAAATCCTTACTTTCTGCCTTGGGGGAAGTTGACCCAGCTAATACTAGACTCATCACATTTGATCTAGATAGAAGAAAACCATGTCTCCCTGCTCTGGTAGCTTTCTAGATACCAGTCAAGATTCGAAACATCATGGTTCATCGGTGTATCATCGATGAAGGTGCACCCACATGCATCATGTCAAAAACTGTATGGTAGAAACTTGGATCCCCTGAGATAGTACCATCTACCATCACCTTGAGAGCCTATGATGGTCAACACTCCTCCTCTAAAGGGCTCTTTCAAAATGTCCCCATCGAACTCGGAGGCAAAGCCATCCTCATCAACATTGAGGTTATCAAAGCCCTGCTCGATTACAATATCATTTTTGGACGTAGCTACATGTAAGCTATGAAGGTAGTGGCCTCTTCTATGTTTTGAATGATGATGTTCCCCCACAACCGGAAAATCATCACCATTGACCAAATTATACATTATGAGCCTAACCATTCCGCCAACATCGATAACATCTTGCCTCTTGTCTACACTAGTTCCAATGCTTATTCACTCATTGTCATGTGCCCCGTATTTTTCAAATACCTATCCTTTTTGGGGGAATACCATAGAGCACCACCTCTTATACACCCTTCAGCACAAGTGTGTGTCATATCTTCTAATGGAACTGACACCGGAGACACCATTCCTCCCACTGAGGCCTCTCCACACCTCGACATCACACCAGTTGAAGAAATTTTACCTCATGGATTCCCTGAGAACCCTAATACACCACTTATCCCTGATTTCCCCCTCCTCTAGGGGAAAGTCCTGATTTGGGAGACAATTCTCCAAGCCATCACTCAAATTCCCTTCTTCTACCCCCCACCAGGAGTACAATATTTTTAGGTAGCCGCAACACTTACCGTTCCCAACATGATGCTCGCCATCCCTATATGGTATCTATGCCCACCCGCGATGGTTCCTCAACCATCTCTTGCTCCTTAGTCTGAGGGAATCCCGATGCAGATTCCAATACTAGCTCTGGCCACACCACCCTAACCACCAATTTCCAGCACCATTTCCATGGATGGGGACAGACGGAAGAAGAAAGATCTCATAAATTCACTTCGTCCTTGAGTTTAACCTCCTTGTGCACTATAAGAAAGAGAGGGACACCCCACTAATAGATGTCCTCCTCTTCCCGAGTTACACAATCTTATCAAAATCCTTCGAGAAACCACATTGCTCGCCTCTTCTCAAAACATGTCCAGTACTACGACCGCATCCCCCACTACATGCACTAAAGGGATGGGAACCAAATTCGCTTGTGCCATCTACACTCATCATTTCACAACTCTACCTCAGTTTCAACAGACGCTAATGAAAGCATGCCAAACCTTTTAGCAAGAGCCCTCTCCACCACCTCTTGCGGTTACGCACGTCACCGACATCCATTATGTCTCTACCTCAGTCTAAGAATAGATGAGATGCCCTTGTGCTCTTTGTGACTCACTTGCTCACTTCAGACATCGATGTCCTTTGATTGTGGCATACTGAGGTTGTCATTCAAACCCTATTCAACCACATCCGACCACCTCACCAAGGGTCTTGCCATATCTAGATACTATCAACATGGTCTCCCTTGAACCTGAGGCACTTCCCACCCCTCCATGGTTCATAGATAGACTGGCTGAGGATATTCCCCCAAACCCTCCTAATTCTTCGGTTTATTTCCTTCAAGAAATATTTCCCCCTCCCACAGTCTATCACCCATAGTATCTGGACATTTGGTTTATGTCAAGCGAGCCATCACAACACGATTGCGATATCCCCTCTACATCTTCACCACTTGAAGACAACCACAATGTGACAGTGACCCATGTCACCTCCCCGGATCCCCTGTATTCTTTCATTTTCCACTGCGATGAATATATCCTGGAGGAAATCACTACCCCTAATTTCCCATGGAATGTGCTCCATCACCAAGCACTTTTTCTTTCATAGGAGGCATTTGACCCTCCTAGCCAAGCCTCTGTATGTGAAATCGAAACCAAGGATTTTGTTCTGTCGGGGCATATAGACTGGTTCAACAATCCTATCCTTGCCCCAGATGCTTTTGAGGAAGGAAACATGGCAAATATCTCCCCCACTGTCAAAATCGACATTTCCATCAAACTGGGAATCATAGAAGAAATCACCATTGGAGTCGCATGCTCCCCTAAGGAACTCACAGATCACAAAGCTCTCTTTCAGGAATACCAGGATATTTTTCCCTGGTCATTTATGAAGATGCCTGAACTTGATCCTTCTATAGTTGAATATCACATCGACACATGGCCAGATGTCACCCCAGTCCGTCAAAATAAGCGCCCACTTCACCCATCCAAAGTGGCGGCTATCAAAGCCAAAATTGACAAGTTACGCATCATTGGGTTCATTTAACCCATTGCATATACCTCATGGATGACTGTGCCAACCATGAGGCATTATCCTTCATGGATGGGTTCTCTGGCTACAATCAAATCCAAATACATCCAACAGATCAATATAAAATCACTTTCACTACCCCATGGGGTACTTTTTCTTATCGTGTCATGCATTTTGGACTAAAAAATGCAGGTGCGACATTTCAATGAGCCATGACTTATATTTTCCATGATCTTTCTCACATCATCCTCACTTACTTGGATGAACTCACTGCTCGATCCAATAAATGAACTCATCATTTAAACGACTTATGCATCGTCTTTCAACGATGTCGCTAGTACAATATCTGCTTGAACCCCCTCAAGTGTGTATTTTGCATCATCGTCAGATGCCTTCTTGGGTTCATTGTCTCCCAAAACGGAATCATAGTGGACCCACTCAAGGTCCAAGCTATCGCAGAAATTCCACCACCTAGGAATTTGCACCAACTACAAATCCTACAAGGCAAAGCCAAATTTTTATGTCGCTTTGTCCCAGATTACACCACTCACACACACGGTTTCCTCCGCTTACTGGATCATGATATCCCATTTCAATGAGAAGAACATGCTCAAACCACTTTTGATGATTTAAAATAAGCCCTATCCAATGCCCCTTTGATTAGTCCTCTAGATTATGATCACAATTACATCCTCTACTTATCTGCCTCATCTGTCCCAGTAGCAGGAGTCCTCGCCCAACTAGGAGATGATGGGCGAGAAAATGTCATTTACTACATCAGTAAAAATATTTCAGGACCACCCATGAAATATAATCGTGATGAGAAACTATCCCTCACATTTGTCCTCGCAGTTCAGAAACTGCATCACTAGATCTTTCTTTGCACTACCAAAGTCGTAGTAGATTTTTACCCCATGCAGTACTTTCTTAGTCGACGACAGATTAATGGAAAATTTTCCCGATGGATCGTCATCATTCAAGAATACGACCTAGAGTTCTCAACTCCAAAAATAAATAAAGCACTCGTTCTCTCTGAACTCATCACAATGTTTCCCTCAGATGCTAAAGCTTCACCTGTCAATACGGATTTTCCCGACGAACACCTTTTCTTCATCCCCTCGAATGACCCCTGGTATGGAGACCTTCTTGTCTACCTTCAGACACAAAATTTTGGGTCTCATATCTCTCGATATGATCATCAGTGCATTTTTCATCAGGCCCCTCGGTACCTCCTCATCAGTGACGTCTTTTACCGATGTAGGGTCAACACCATACTCCATCGATGCCTCACCATCGACAAAGCAGACAAAGTCTTGAAAGATTGCCATAGTGGCGCTTGCGGTGGCCACCTCTCAGGTATGTCCACCACCCAAAAAATCATTCAAGCATGATACTTCTTGCCCACACTGTTTCATGACTGCATCCACACTGTCAAGCAATGCGACAAATTCCATCTCTATGAAAACAAAGCACGAGCGTCACCCGCTCTTCTACATCCAGTCATCACTGCCAATCCCTTATGAAAACGGGGCATAGACTTCTTGACTTGCAATCCTCCATATAGTAATGGAAACAAGTTCATCATCGTGGCAGTAGATTAATTTACCAAATGGGTCGAAGCCATGCCTACCTTCAACAATACCGCTGACACAACATAGCGTTTTTTCTTCAACCACATAATTACCCGTTTCAGAATTCCACTACAGTTAGTATCCGATCACGGTAAACACTTTGAGAATGATATCTTCACATAACTCTCCTCAAAGTTAGGCTTCTCCCATAAGTTTTCCTCCCCCATACTACCCTCAGTCCAACAGACAGGTCGAGGCGGTTAACAAAGTCCTCAAAACCATGCTACAACGTACCATCAACAAACACAAGACCAACTAGAATCAGATGTTGTTTTTCATATTATGGGATTATCGCAAGGCAGTCAAAACTGCCACCGGTTTTACATTGTTTCATCTTGCCCATAAGATCGAAGACACCCTCCCCATCGAGTGAGAAATTCCCATGTTACGTACCGCCATCGAGCTATTACATGACACTGCTCCAATGAAGCAGCGCTTGCTGACCTTAGAGTCGTTAGATGAAGATCATCGATCTTCATTATAGAACGGCGAGGAATCTAAAAAATGGTCCAAAGCCACCTTTGACCTCCATGTCAACCTTCGCTCATTTAATGAAGGAGATCTTGTCCTAGCCTACGATATCTCCCATGATACTCTTGGTTAAGGGAAATTCGAATGATTATGGCATGCACCCTACATTTTTCAACAATGCATCACTAAAGGCACATACATCCTGGCCTCTCTAGAAGGCTATCTTCTCAAATAAACCATCAACGGGTTATACTTAAAGAAGTTTTACACCTGAGCATAGTCATTCTACACTAGGCTTTTTCTATGTACACATTTGTAGAGTTTTTAGTCTTGTTTTTTGCCACTCCTCATGTCCGATCTACCATCCATGTTATTGGCAGATGAATCCTCCACCAGCCGACCACATTGTTTACGCTGATGGTGCTAGCCGATGGACACATAATCTCACTTCAGTCGCTTGGGCCCTCTATACCACCTCACATGAATTGCTCCACTCCAGCGGCATATGTTTGGGCTCAACAGCCAACAACCAAGCAGAATACGACATCGCCATTGGTCTCCTCGCCGAGGCCAGTGACTGCCACAGTCTCCACCTTAGTGTTTTATTAGATTCCCAGCTGGTCATCCTGCATCTCAAAAATGAGAATTTTGTCCGCGATCCTTGCCTCTTTCACAAATACCTGCAAGTTAGACTCTTATCGTGAAACTTTGATTCAATCACATTTACAGATATTCCACGACAATTTAATCAAATAGCATATAATATGGCTAACCTAGTGTTATATTTTCATTTATCACATCAAGACATCATTACATATACATTATCATCAAACATCGGTCACAGAATATAGATTAGACATCATAAATCATCACAAAAATAAACACATGTAGACATCAAAAAGCGCCAAAAGATATGTATCCATAATATATATATATATATATGTGTGTGCCAAAGTATCATAAATGTTTACAAAATTACAAAATATACATCGCCCATAGGCCAGTGAGTCCCCTCACCTTTATAGGTACAAAATGGGTACCCCTACCCTATACAAAATGGGTATCAACTACCCTGTACAAAATGGGCTCGCATGCCTATAAATATACAAAAACCAACACTCATGTTGCCCCGAGAGCTCCCCCCCCAGGTCCTCTGCCAGCTGGAGGTGCCCCACCAGCTGGGGGTGCTCTAGGTCTGGGGGGTAGTCGATCAGTCATCACTACCCCCACTAAAACTTCCCAACGGATCAAGGTCCACCACTCTGCTGGAACAACCACACACTACTCTAGTACCCTCTCATCCTAGATGTGGATGCACATGCCCTCTGGCACACCCTGAAGCACCTCCTCGAACTGACGACGAAGGTCCTCCATCCTTCCACCGACCTTTACCCGCAGCTCCTGCGATGGTCCAACACCCACATCATCAAATCTACGCCTCTGGCCTGCCCTCGACTCATGGGTTGGCTCAGCACCAACATCATCTCTCCTATGCTGCTCTCCTAGTTGCAGTTCTGCTCATGATGGTTGCACTGGCCCCTGGTGAGCTGACTCCTCGACCATCTTAGCCTCACGGCCTCAGGGCCCCACATATGCAAACACAAAAACAAAATGTAGAGTCAACATCCATATATATATAAACATATGCTACACTATCAAAATCACAAAACATAAATACACAAACATACCTCTATGATCCCATACCTCTCTAGGAGGTAGCACCATGTCTGGGTCATGCCAATAGTCCATCCCACCATATGGATATTTTAGTATCACATATGGCATATGGCACCACACATGTGCCACAATCGTCGTAAAGTAATGGCCACTCTCTCCCCCCCCCTCCTGTGATGTGCCAAAATATGGGCCCACCGCATCAATCGCAGCTCCTGCAACCCCGTAGGCACCAACAAAATCCTCGGGCACAACATAGGCACCCTCTCCATAAATCATTCCACCAGGATGGACCCAAACGCAAAATCACCAGAGTCAGTGGTCTGACACCGATGAATCTGTCCCATCATCCTTGAGTGCAACATCAACCCCCAGGAAAACAAATCCCCATCTAGGACCCTCTCTAGAATCCTCAGTTGACCTCTTATGATCCGCTGAGTAGCTAATGATCCATAGATCCTCACAACCATGGTCACGATGCATTGAGGTAAAATATCGTCCATCGCCTCAATACGGAAAACCGAACCTGACATCAGATTTGGCCTCGAATAGTGGTTTCATGCCATATCTATCAATCTCACATCCCCCAACTGCTAGGGGTCAGCAGGCAGGGCCATTCACCGGAAGGGGAACCCCGTCAAAAGGTATACATCCTCAACAACTGAGAGTGTTAGTTGTTGTCCCCTCACAATGAATCACTGTAGATCATCACTCCACATGGATATCAAATACTAAAGCAGGAAATCCTGCAACCGTATTAAAGGGAAATCAAAGAATTTGAGCAGCCCACAGGCTACCAAGTGTCTCCGAACACCAGGCTGCTCTCTCACCACCTCTCGGAGGCGCTCCCAGTCTCACTCCCTCTAGTGAACTTGCATTATGAATCTCCTATCACAAGATGATCACCTGCATCCACATAAAAACACTTGGTCATCCCTCATCATTCATCAAAAATTCAAAATTTCAACCACCCTTAACTTCACCTCCAGTGTGCGGCTTTCACCCCCACAGGTGCACACATATGCGCTCTTGTTCTTTGCACAGCTACACATTAATGTGCAACTGTCGGAGAAACAACTGTGCATCCATGCACAACTGTCACTCCAATAGTTGCACACACATGCACACCTATTCTCTACACAACTGTGCACTGATGCGTAGCTATCTGAGAAACAGTTGCGCACAGTGCGCAACTATAATTCTAATAGGCACGAAACTCATGCATGCCTTTTTTTCCCTCCCACACACCCCTATGCTTGGCTGTGTCCATCACAGCTGCACATTATGTGTAGTAGATGGAATTATACTCACGCATATGAGCACAGGTATCCTTTCTTATCCCATACATTAGTGGGACCACCCCTAAACCTACCCTTGTACGACCATCCGTACGACCCCTAACCCAAAATCTAGGAAATTAATACTATGCATGAGAATGGGACCACTAACCTAACTCTCGCAACTCCCCGAACGGTCAACTCGAGCTCCTTTAATATCTGAAACTCCTCCAAATACTCTCATCAATTCACTATAACGATGGGTACAAATGAGGTGGCATTGTGGGCCCACTAGCCATATATAGTCCCTTTTGCCAAAATTCCACACTCAATTACAGGAGCCCAGAGCCTCTATTTCCTGATCCATCTTCAACCATGGGATTAGGGTCCCTCCATCTACATAGTCACATTCCCCGCGTCACCATATTAACTTGACCTCGGGGGAGCATTTTTATCATGTCACGTCCAAGTACGCATGCTCATGTTCAAAATTATCAAATATTTGTTATATGTTCTTTATCATTAGATATTGTTCACGTCAGGTATTATGTTTTAATGTGTGCAGGTACTTGGTCATCACAAACAATGCAACCCCGTCAGGTATATGTTCGACACTGGAATGTAATCATTCCCTATGAATACCAATTGCATCTCCCAGTCACACCCTCCGACGTTTACCTTTAGGGTCCTTACATCCGACTCTGCAGTACTATCACCTTTGTTTCCTTTTGGTACTGTCACCTAGTAGCACTCTCCCCCACATGAGTTGTCCCATTCATAGTTCCCCTTGGTACTTTAACACTCATGTTTATTTTACCCACTAGGGATGGGAGTCCCAATAGTCTTATGCAGTCTCGAGAATAAGCCACATACTTCTTATTATCATGTTGCTAGATTTCCCAATGGACTCCCAGATTATCTTGTCTTGGTTCTATCTGAGTTCACCTCTGCATTATCATTAACCCTCTATTTCATCCACAATCAGTTTTCCCATCCGCAGATTTCCCTCCATTCATTTACCTCATACAAAAACCCACCCATGGGGCACCCACCCTCCATCAGTTCTCTTCGTAACTTGTGCCCTCACAGACCAAGACATCTCGCACTGGGGCACCCATTTCTGTATTTGTACACTCATCACAAATTATTCTTCATTTATTTGGTAATTGTAAAAATCCTTTGTTTCCAGCATTTACTTAGCTTTTTGTCGTCACCCTTGATGACCTTCTTTTCCCGGCAATGCAACCCATGTCGCCCTTGGTTGGGGTATTCACTCTCCTTTTTTCATTTTGAGTATCCCAAATTCCATGTACCCCTAATCTCTAATTTTTTCCACTTTGTCCTGCCCCTGGCACAATTTAGCCCCATATCTAGTCATCCCCGTAAAACTAGATACAGTTTTACGGTTACTACCAATAATCCTTCACACATATGCCCAACCAAGGGAAGTCTTGAGTATCACCGCATATCGACTTCGTTCATGTTCCCTATTGGTTCCTGACCTTATTTCCGTGGATTTCACGAATCCCTTTGTTTTGTGGAGTCGCATCTCCCTTTCTGTCGACATTAGCATAGTTTCTAGAAGGACAATATATCTTGACTCTCATTACCTTTACAATGAGGAGTCTTGGACGACACAGAGAGAACCATCATTGCTCATTTATTACATTTACCCCTATAACATTCGACTTCAAAAAAATCTCATGTTATGGTGGGTCTTACTATGCGACTATTGTAGTTGTTTTATACCAGTCAAAGACCTCTAAATTTGTTAGGTCATCAATGCCTATGAGTCATCGACACTTCTTACAGACGTCCTTGCTTCTTTTCAGAGTTGTCATTTGTCATTATCAAACTGCCCTGGAGGGCACTACAGTTATCTACATCAACATACAACTTTAGTTACTGTATTACATTTTGAGTTACATGACACGAGCATGGGGCATGCCTGCCTCGTTTGTATACAAATTTTATTTTTTATCCCTAGAGAAAGATTTGGGTCCCACATTTCCTCTCTTCCTTCAATGGATCGCTCTTGCAGTTCCTATCAACACTCTTCATTACAATGGCACTCTCAGTAGAATAAAAATTGATATATGTCGGCCATATGTATGCTCCTAGCCTCACACATCAGGGGGCATTTGTTATCACTGAAATTTTATCTGCAACATTGCACACAAATCGTTACAGAAATACAACAATTCCAACAACTATTAGTTCACCTACAACACCAAAATGCATTTCAAAAGGCAAAAACTATACAATTGGGAAAAACTTGACATGCACAAACTCACTAAAGAATGTGCATGCACAGTGCGCAGGCCAACAAAGCCCGTAGATCGTGCAATGCATCATATGTGCAACTGTGTACGAGAAAATCCACGCACTCCTATGAATGATGCATTTATGGTTCTTGTCGGCCCCTCAAGCACTTATGGACCAACTCCCAACTTGATTTTACCTTCAGAATTTAGCTAAATCCGAATGGGAGGTTGGTCAAGGACCAAAGGGTGCCCTAAAGGGCCCCTTGTTCACACTAAGAACCGGTTGAATATTTCCTTGAAGAAATGTTATAAATGGAGGCCATGGGTGCACTAAGAAAACAAGATCTTCATAGAATTGTTATTATGCCTCAATTCTCCCTTGAGAATTCTCTTTTCTCCTAGGATCATTCTAGCATCATTGTAATAGTCCATTCCACTCACCTCTTGAGGGAATAGGCATTTATTTTCTTCATCATTTGCAATTTTTATTCTATTGTGAGAAGAGCTCTCCATTAGGGAACTCAAGAGCCCTCCCAAGGAGTAAGAAGGGACTCATAATTCCTCATTTTTCTCTATGGTGTTTTCCCAACTAATAGATTTATCCATCGATGGAATAGTCTTGGTGATTGGTTGATTGTTTATGGTTCTAAAATTTTCTTATGCATTCTAGTTTTTATTTCCTTAGTTGTTTTATTTTGTTTAATTGTTTATTTCATGTGCTTGGCTTGTTTAATCCATGCACTAGCCTCTGTATTTTCTAGCAAGCCAAACTAGGCATGCAAGTGCCCTTGTTTTTCTCACCCAAGTGACGAAACAGACACAACACGTTCGATTGGCGAGGTTTTCGTCCTCACGGACTCTTGCAATCCTTAGCTGTTCAACTGGGAGGAAAGACTGTCTCTTTCGATGTAGAGGTATTCGATGCTCCCCTCGATTACAATTTGTTGTTAGGAGGAAGTTGGTTTTAAGCCATGACTTTCATCGCTTCATCGGTGTTTCGATGTGTACAATTCCCCTATCAAGCTAAAATTGTCACTATCGATCAGTTAGATTATTGTACCTCTGACGCTCACACTCCCATAGACAAAAACATTCCTTTTTTGGGATACACTAAGAGCACTTACGAAAGTGTAGGCATAGGTATTTTAAAAGACTCTTCCCTTATGGGTACCTTCCCTACACTACTTCCTCCCACCTCGCAACATATTTCCATGATCTATATGATCTCGACTATGGTATGTCAATCTTATGAATCATCTTATCCTTGGGTTGTGCCATCCCTCTAGAATTCGATGCACTAGGTGACACTATGACACTTAGTCCTACTGAGGCTTCATACAATTCCATCCAATCCGCCTCTCCCTCAATGGATGACCAACATCTGTGGGCATACAACACTTACTCGTTTCCATATTGGTTGGATTCCCTATCCTTTACTTTTGATTACATCCTACAAATTTTTCCATCAGACGAATCCATTATGGAAATTCTTAGTATCGAAGAGGTACCTTGGGATGATAACCATCATCATTCATCTTTTCTTTGTAGTTTAGATGAAATTGAGAAAGATATACACTCTATATTTCTTGACGGTGTTTTCGATTCTCTCCAATATCCCATACTTACCCAGGACACTACTTTCGAAGGGAATTTGGGAAACATCTCTTCTATGATCATTATCGACATCTTGATCAAAGAAGGTATCGTGGAAAATGTTCATCTCAGTGCCAATTGTTTGCCCGAGGAAGTGGAATATTATACCACTTTGTTCAAACAATTTTGCGACGTATTCGCTTGGAGTTACGAAGAAATGTCAGGGATCGATCCATCGATCATTGTGCATGAGATAAATACTTACCCAGGTGTTAAAAATGTATGAAATAAACTTCACCCAATTCATCCTAAGAAAACCATGGCTATAAAGGAAGAAGTTGAAAAACTGTTGAAGTCTGGTTTTATTTATCCTGTCCCCTTGATGGAATGGGTTTCTAACATTGTTCTGGTCGCTAAGAGACAAGGGACCATTCGTGTTTGCGTTGATTATAGGGATATTTTTGAAATAATGTAACTGTGAAGAGAATTCTTATTATTATTGTTATTTAATTATTAGGATTAATCCCCATTGTGGATTAATCATGTCGGTAATTGTATAAGGACCAAATCCCCTTTTGCGGATTGCTCATCGGACAATTATAAAGGGCAGAATAAGAAGTTGGCCCCAACAATTATTATTGAAGACCCATAATTAATTAAAGGTGGGTTTACCCACCCAGAGTGAGAGGTCGGCCCTGCCAGTGAAACCCTTTCACACGTGCCAGTATTGTATATATAGGAGGCTAGCGCCTCACTTCTAACACACAACTCACTTGCTCATTATCTTATGAGGCAAGCTGTAATTACTAGTTAGAGAGAGGAGAAGAAGAGTGGCACATCACTTGGGGAGGACTATCTATATTGGTTTGAGTTATCTCTTGAACATTGTATAAGCTATTTATGATAAGGAAGTTTTTGCTGGGTTTTCTTCACCTAGAGGGTTTCCCAGGATAAATGTTGTGTCTCTTGTGAATGTGTATTTCTCAGTGATCTTGTTCTTATGATGCTCTTATCTATTGAAATGCAAAGAACTATAATAATGTCATAAACATTAACATGGCTTCAAAGCCAATCTGAAGAAATCACAATTTGCAAGAGGAAAAACATCACTGTTGCAGCACCTGCAAATTAGGGTTTTGCAAAAGTAACTCTTTTCAGCTCCCTAAACACCAAGAAAGTTGCGCCCTCCCCCTAGGATCAATTTGGCACCTAGAGCGCACCTTTTCAGTGGCTAGATCTCCCGGAAAGTGAAACCCTAGTTTCACAAAAGTAACAAAAGTACCAGAAAACCAGTACCAGAAGTACCAGAGTACCAAAAGTACCAGAAGCACCAGTCCATAAATCCGTAGATCATATTTGATGGGGTAAAAATTGGATTTTCTCATATCCAAGTGTACCAGGCTACTCGCCTCAGCCAAGCACACCTCCTGGTATGGTCAAAATTTGATTTTAAGCATTTTCATTTTTTGGTCATTTTCATAGCCTCAAGTACAAGATGTCTGCAAGCACAAAGCTTGTTGAGAAACTAGAAGGCATAGACAACTTCTGTGCTTGGAAGTATAGGATCAGTCTGATCCTTGCAGAGAATGACCTAGCAAAATTTATCAAAGAAGAAGTGGAGGAACCTGAAGATGCCGTAGAGAAAGTCAAGCATCAAAAGGACTCAATCAAGGCTCAAAGAATCATTGCAGATTCAATCAAAGACCACCTAATCTCATATGTATCATCCAAGAAAACTCCGAAGGAGATGTTTGATGCTCTAAGCAAACTATATGAAGGAAAGAACATCAATCGAAAGATGAATCTAAGAACTCAATTGAAGAATACCAAGATGCAGAAAGGAGAAATGATTCAAGAATATTTCTCCTAAATCTCA
>JASDQU010249947.1:0-16390 GCA_032191745.1 Picea mariana | reverse complement strand
CCACAGTTCTTGGCCAGTATAGTTTATTTTACAAACTGGGGGAAACAGGGTGTTACACTTTAATAGGACTACACTAAAGGAAAGTACAAAATAAACCTTTGACCTCCTCGACCGAGGAAATTGTTGTAACCACACAATGGAAAGGGGCTCTTGAAAGGGAATTTAGGGCTTCGTTTTTTAACCATTGCGAAAGGGGAAACCTTTTCACCCTATTCAACCACGTAATTGTACCTTCGACTTTTCAAGAGTTTTCCCCTAGATTTTGCTTATATGGTGTGGGGTATTCTTCTTGCAAAATCCTCAAGAAAGGAAGAAAAGTGTGAAAAACTCAAAAACTTGTTTCCAAGGTTCTATATTCACCACTTTTACCTCCTCAATCCCAAGAATTTCCCCAACATGTTATTAACCAAAGATTCATAGTAAATCCACCTTTTGATGATGATACCTCAATCTTCCTTCATCAAAACCCCAATTTTGATCCACTTTATGGTAAACAAACTTGACAAAATGAATTAAATGAGAAATCGACCGCTAGAACCTAACCTTAAAAGCACTCATCTCTTGATCATTAGAGGTAAACCTAAAATGTAGTAGGCCCCAGATTTCCAAATCCACTTTTTCCTCTCAACGCAACGTTTTATCACCATTTAGCACTACTTCGAACCAAACGATGCAAATGTTTGACCCAGGTGCTCAACAACGAATACAAAGTGGAATTTCTAGTTGAAGTATTTGGAGTACTCCTAGATTTCCCAACACCAAAAGATATGTATACTAAAACCATTTCTTTGGAAGTCATGTCTCCTCTATCTTTATTTTAAAAGAAGGATCTTTCACCAAAATGGGTATTTTATTTTGATTTTGCTTCTAACTCCACTAATCTACTATGTTGTTGAAATGGATGAGTCACAAGATCCAAATATGGCATCAAAGAGACCAAGAAAACAAAAGGAACCATTGATTGAACTAAGTCAAAATATATAAGAAGTAGCAAATCTTGACACAGAGGTGAGCGCATGTGGACCTGTGTACGGAGACACTATGTGCAATATGGATGTGGGCACCACTTACAAATGGGGCGAGCTCTATCAGATGCTCAAGAAGGAAACTTACCCAAATCTCCCTCTTATTCCTAGTGAGGTAAACCCATACTCTAAAGTCTACAAACAACTTAAGAAATCAAGGTTACACAAGGTCGCAGCCAGGCTTGTAGTACTCCCCTGCGTTGAATTCATTTCATGGCTATTCAACCAAGAGGAAATTGACAATAGAATAGTTAGAGATGCTTCTGAGAAAGCTATCACCTCGTTCTATCCCTTATCCCCGAAAGTATGCTACAAATTCCATGACTAGTTGTCGACCTCATGGAGGAATGGATTCTACAATTTTCCTTGAACTATCAAGATCATCTCAAGAGTTGGTGGGTCAATCCTAAAGTATTCAAGGTAGGATATTGGGAGCTTATCCCACAAATCATTTAAGAACACCATATAAAATAATTGTAGCTTTGATCGACAGATTGCATGGGGGGGAAGATGTGACACGATTTAAAGAATCCATAATGTCATTCATCCATGCAGTTACCTAGACTAACACAATCTTCAATTGGGCCTATACACTTTCAACATAAATGGCTCAACCCATCTCTAGGGCTAAACACGTAGCCCCATGCATCCCTCTAGCCTTCATTATGTCCTCCTATCTGTTAAACACTACATATGTAGTAAATAGATTTCCAGGAATGGGTTGGCAGTGACAGCCTAACAAAGCACCAATCCATGTTTATTGCCAAATCTTGTGGGAACATTGCTTTAGGATTCACTACACAGTAGTGAATCCTAAAGTATTCAAGGNATCTACAAGCATTTTGTAGCACCATTGTGTAATATAATCTACTGTGAGCCTGCCCAATGTATGACAAAAAAGGCTATGTAGGCAATTAGTGAAGTTGGTGTTTGGTATGTTACAAAAAGGGGAACCTATATAAGGATTTTTTGAGACAATAAATCACCCCATATTTTCCCCAATTCATCCCTAAAAAGTTGTCTCTATAGGAGGTGGCCTATCAAACGTTTTTGGATGGGGTTGGTGCATCACTTTCCCACGACAGTAAAGCTTTGTGGCCCCCATTATATTTCCATATAAGGGCCTATAGATTTAAATATGTGAAAGAAGCAGTAGCATAAGCCAAAGCCTTGACCACCTTCCACTTTACCGAGGAAAGATTCAAAAGTCATGATCCATTAAATGCCATCAACCACCATTTCCATGTGATGCAGGAGCATCACCGACTCATCAAGCGAGCTAGCGCGGAAGCTGAAGACAGCTGGATAAGCCAGCACAAATTTTAAAAATGCTTTGGGATTGTTGTGCAAATCTTAAATGAATCCATTTAATAAGAGGCGTCTTTATATATTGTAAATGGACCTTGAGCGGATAGCTCTCGTCCTTAAGTAGATAGTCGGCATTTAATATAGTTAATGCTGGTAGATAGGAATTTAATTTTAGATTTGATAGCTTTAGAGTCCAAGAGGGAGAACGGATATAGACACCCTCATTGTATGATTGTAACATTATTGAATGAGAAGAAGGAAGAAGAGCATGCAAAGAATTGTATGAAGAACACCCATGTACATGCATTTGAATTAATAGAAGAAATCTTTGATTCAAATTCATGGTTTGTGTTATTTCTCTGTGTATTGATGTTATGCTCATGAATGTTTGCTTCCTATCATACATTTGCTTTTATATGCTGTATATGTGATTTCATGTGTGAAATTGAAGTCTGAAAGGAAGAGTGAATGAGTTTCAATTGTTTCTCTAATTGAGCCAGAGGATTCCTGCAAGGAGTGTAGTCGAATTGTCCGCAAGGAGTGCGTTGACAGAAGGGCTCAATTAGAGGTAACTTTTGTTGCCATTCATCTCAGAAGTGCAATTGGGCATAGTGCCGTGCAAGGAGTGCGCAGGCCAGGGAGAAGTCTCAGGGTTGCGATTCTGAGTGAAGTATCGAAAGACTGCTGCTGCAGGAGTGCGCAGAGTCGAGTGACTTCAACACTCAGTCGAGGTTGAAGGGTTGTCGCAAGGAGTGCGTGCAAGAGGTTTCCAAGAAGACTGAATTCGTGGAAAAGCTCAGGAGGAGTAGGCTTTCGAATTCACTGAAGGGTAAGCGCAGGGGAGCTGCCATTGGAAGTCCGAGGGAAGCGTCGCAGGTTTGCGAGCAGGTGAGCGAGTCTCGTGGGGAGACACCTCTTCATTTCGTGGATTCACAAGGAGAAGAACGGACGGTCGAAAACCTTTGAGGAGGTATCACGAAGTTCCGTGGGTCGTTGGATCGCACGGAGGTGCAAGGAGGTTACAGAGTAAGTGTGGAAGAGGTTCAACGCTCAGGAGGGAGTAGAGTCGTCGATCTGAGACAGGAGGACCGTCAGATCTACACGTGACGTCACATATCGGGGAATCACAAGTCGAAGTACCAAGTTGTTATAACAGGAATTACGATATCGCGATCCGCGATATCCCGACAAGATCAGCTCCGTCCATCGTGTGGGACACGTGTCAGGGGATCCCGAGGAGTCGGGGATCGGAGAATCGAGGTTTTCGTGAGCAAAGAAATCTTGTAGTTTGGAATCGCGATACGCGATATCCCAACAGTGACGTAGCAGTGTGGGACCACGGGAGTGAGTGGAAGACAGGTGGCGTAAGTCATCGGGGTTTCGCGGCGAGAAGTGTCAATCCATCGACATCCAGATTCGCGATCCCGCGAAGTCCGATATCCCGATAGAAGTGACGGGAGTCGAAGATACAGCTCACGCGTGTGTCAGAGTTTCGGCATATTGCGAGTCGGGAGTCGGTAAAGTGAAGTGTTTGATATCACGAGTTGTGAAACCGTGATAAGGACCAAAGTCCCGATAAGGTGAGATAAAGTCAGCGTTGACTAAAGCCATCGGGTCTCGGGGATTTGAGAGCCCAGTGATCAACAGAGAACTTGCGACGCCGCGAGTTCCGATCCTCCGATAAATCAAGGAAGGGGGGATTTCGCAGGAGAAGAGAATCCGTGGGTATATAATTCCCGATAGGGAATTAGAAGAGCCTTGGAGTTCTTCAGGTCGTGAAGAAAGAAGGTCCTGAAGAAGCGGACGTGCTCCAAGGAGTGCGGCTGCGTCAAGTTTGGTATCAGAGCGGGAATATCTTTTGCTTTCTGTAGCAAAAAGAAAGAAATTCGCCATGCCGCCGAGGAGAGAAAGACAGTCACCTGATCCAGAGGATAGGGAGGTACGGAGAAGAGGCAGGCAGATAGCTAATCCAGAGATGGAGAGGCAGATGCGTGATCTCCGAGCTAGACTTGAAGATATGGAGACAGCTCAAAGACGCACAGTTGGCACAGGGGATCTCAGTGATTCTGAGAGCGAGATAGATGCTGAACGCGATGAGGAAGTTGCAGCCGAGGATGCATCAACTGAGTGATTGATCAAAGCTATTGCTAGAATGGGTGCAAAAGCGAAGATGGACATTCCAGTCCATGAGGGAAATCTGGATGCAGAAGAGCTACTAGATTGGATTAGAGCTCTGGACACCTACTTTGATTATGAGATATCGAAGAGGACAAGAAAGTCAAGCATGATGTTACGTGCTTGAAAGGACATGCAGCATTGTGGTGGGACGAGCTACAAGCTGACAGACGTTGCAAAGGCAAGCATAAGATCAAGAGTTGGGATCGAATGACCGCGAAGATGAAGGCGAAGTTCATCCCTAGAGACTACCAAATCACTCTGTTCAGGAGAATGCAGAACCTGAGACAGAAGCTGATGACAGTGAAAGAATACACTGAGGAATTCTATCGACTGAACATCAGAGTAGGTCATCGAGAGAGCGATGATGAGAAGGTTGCTAGATATCTGAATGGTTTGAGATACGACATTCAGGATGAATTAAGCACGGTTACCATCCGAACGGTGGAGGATGCTTATCAGATGGCTCTGAAAGCTGAGGAGAAGCTGAGCCGAAAGCAAGGTCAAAGGGGCTAAGGCAGAAGTCAGCCCAGAGGCAAGTCATTTGCCCAGGAAAGAACTCAAAAGCCCAAGGAGGAATGGAAGAAACCTCAGGGTAAAGTTGAAAGAAGTGGAACCTCACAGAGAGGGCCATACGTTGAACAGAGAGGGCAACATACTGAGCAGAGCGGAGGATATGCTGACAACAACACTTTTCCTCGTACTAGAGGTAGAGGAAGAGGAAGAGGTGGAGTTATCACATGTTTTACATGTGGGAAGAATGGGAACAAGTCTTACGAGTGTCCAGAGAAAAAGAAGGACATTGGAGAAGCTCACATCACCGAAGCACAGAAGCGGGATGTTGAGGCCGAAGACACAGAAGGCGAAAGGTCATTGATGATGCATAAAGTTCTCTTAACGCCCGGGAAGGAGGTGGAAAGCTTAGCTCAAAGAACCAGACTTTTCAGAATAGCTTGCAAGACCAAGGATAGGGCGTGCAATGTTATCATGGATAGCGGTAGCACAGATAATCTCGTTTCAACCGAGATGGTAGAAAAGATGGAGCTGAAGACAACTGATCACCCGAGTCCATACAAGGTTTCATGGCTGCAGAAGGGACATTAGGTAAGTGTCACTAAACAGTGTTTAGTTGAATTCAAGATAGGAGGGTATAATGATAATGTACTCTGTGATGTTATTCCTATGGATGTATGTCATTTATTGTTGGGTAGACCATGGCAATATGACAGAAATGTGATTCATGATGGGAGAATGAACACATATACTTTGGAGAAGAATGGGAGGACACATAGGTTGCTTCCGATAAAGGATAAAGAAGTGAAGCCGGAGGTAAGCAACACAGTACTTCTCATGAGTGGGAAGGAGCTTCTTACAGAGGTGAAGAAGAAGGAAGATCCACAATTCTTTGTGGTCAGGAAACCGAGGATTGTTCTGACTAGCACAAGAGTGGATGATTTACCAGATGAGGTTCAGGAACTGCTTGAAGAGTTCGCTGACATTATAGTGGACGAACTACCTCGTTCGTTGCCATCGATGAGGAGTGTGAGTCACCACATAGACCTCATACCAGGAGCCAGTTTGTCGAATAAATCCGTGTACAGGTTGACGCCGCAAGAAAATGAAGAGGTTAAGAAGCAGGTCCATGATTTATTGGACAAAGGATTGGTCAGGGAGAGCTTGAGTCCATGTGCTATTCTGACAGTACTCAGTCCAAAGAAGGATGGAGGCTGGAGGATGTGTACTGACTCAAGAGTGATCAACAAGATAACCATCAGGTACAGGTTTCCATTGCCGAGGATGGATGATCTGATGGATTGCATGAGTGGGGAAAATTATTTTTCAAAGATTGATTTGAAGAGCGGATATCACCAGATTCGTATGAGGGAAGGCGATGAGTGGAAAACAACATTCAAGACAAACGAAGGTTTGTATGAATGGCTTGTTATGCCGTTTGGCTTAACAAATGCACCGAGTACCTTTACGAGGTTGATGAACGAAGTCCTGAGGGAGTTCATCGAAAAATTTGTCATTGTTTATTTGGATGACATACTGATTTATAGTAAATCAGAGGCTGAACACCTGAAGCATTTGGCCATTGTGATGAGGAAGCTACAGCAGGAAAAGTTGTTGATTAATATGAAGAAGTCCTCGTTCATGAAGACAGAGCTCATTTACTTGGGTTTTGTTATTTCGACAAATGAGTTAATGATGGATCCGGATAAGGTGGAAGTGATTAAGAATTGGCCACCACCGAGAAATGTGTTCGAGGTGAGAAGTTTTCATGGTCTAGATAGTTTCTACCGGAAGTTCATCAAGAATTTCAGTGGGATTAGTGCAGCAATGATGGATATAGTGAAGAAGTGGCATAAGTCTTTTCACTGGACAGCATATGCTGAGAAGAGATTCAATCTATTGAAGCGGAAGATCATGGAGCAACCAGTGTTGGTGTTGCCGGATTTCCAAAAAACATTTCAGGTGAAATGCAATGCAAGCGGATTTGCGATAGGGGCAGTCTTAAGTCAAGAAGACAGGCCGGTTGCATATTTCAGCGAGAAACTGGATGAAGCGAAGTTGAAATACTCCACGTATGATAAGGAATTTTATGCTATCATACAGGCACTGAAGAAGTGGAGGCATTACTTGGTTCCAAAGAAATTTGTATTATACAGTGATAATCATGCATTACAGTTTGTGACTCAACAGGAGAAGTTGAATCAGAAACATGCAAAATGGGTAGAGTATATGCAGAATTTCACGTTTGTGATTAATCATATTTCGGGTACTGCTAACAAAGTGGCTGATGCTTTGAGCAGGAAGTGTTTGTTGTTGTAGGAGTTCCAAGTCAAAACATTGGGTTTTGAAAATCTTATGGACATGTACGCAGGCGATGCAGATTTTGCAGAAGCGTATGAAGCAGCTGAGAATCCAGTTCTCAGAGACAGAAGCCCTTGGATAGATTATATGATCCAGGAGGGATTGCTATTCAGAGGCAATCGACTGTGTATTCCAAAATGCTCCATGAGGGAGAACTTGTTAAAGGAGAAACACAGTGGTGGTTTAGCAGGACATTTTGGCCATGATAAAACATTCACGAAGCTGAATGAGTCATATTTTTGGCCGGGGATGCGAGCAGATGTCAAGAGATTCATTGACAGGTGTCGAATTTGCCAGCATTCGAAGGGGAGAAAGCAGAATGCAGGTTTTTATCAGCCATTGCCCATACCAGAGAGGCCATGGGAGGCGATTAGCATGGATTTTGTATTGGGTTTGCCAAGGACACAAAGAGGTGTTGATTCCATCTTTGTAGTAGTAGATAGCTTCTCAAAGATGGCGCATTTTATCCCATGCCAGAAGACCAGTGATGCGACTCACATCGCAAATCAGTTTTTCAAGGAGGTCATTCGACTTCATGGATTGCCGAAAAGCATAGTTTCAGACAGAGACACTAAATTCATAGGGCATTTTTGGAGGACCTTATGGAAGAAGCTAGGAACTAACTTGGCGTTTAGTTCTGCTTATCATCCTCAGACAGATGGACAAACGGAAGTGGTCAACAGAAGTCTCGGAGACTTGCTGAGAAGCTTGGTGATAGAGCACCATAGTAGCTGGGACAACATATTGCCACAGGCAGAGTTTGCATACAACGATTCAGTAAATCGGAGTACAGGGAAGAGTCCATTTCAGGTTGTCTATGGTATGCAGCTGAGAGGAGTTTTTGAACTGAGGGATTCAGGACAGATTGCTACTAGCAGCGCTAGTGCAGAAGAATTCGCTGAGGCGATAAAGGAACTTCACTGCAAAGTGAAGGAGCGGTTGCTGAAATCAAGCCAGGAGTATAAGCGCAGAGCAGATTAGCATCGTAGACAACTTCAGTTTGAAGTTGGTGATCTAGTTCTGGCACACTTGAGGAAGGAAAGGTTCCCAAGGGGAACATACAATGAACTCAAGATGAAGAAAATCAGGCCATGCAAGGTCTTGAAGAGATTCAGAGAAAATGCTTATGAAATTGAGTTGCCGGATGGCATCGAGATATCTCCGATATTCAATATTGTAGACTTATACCCATACAGAGCTGGAGAAGCAAAGACTGGAACTGAGGAGCCAGTGATCCAGTGGGTAAAACAATTTCCAGTTGCAGAAAAGCCACAGATGGAATGCATACTGGACAAGAGAGTGGGTAAGAAGACCGGAAGAAAATAATACTTTGAGTATCTGGTCAAGTGGAAGAATCACCCAATGGAAGATGCCAGCTGGGAGAGCGAAGCGGAGATACAGAAGCATGGAAAGACCCTGCAGGAGCTCATGGACAGGAGCCCATGAAAGTTTTCAGGCCAAGGAGTATGATGTAGGAGCATCACCGACTCATCAAGCGAGCCAACGCGGACGCTGAAGACAGCTGGATAAGCCAGCACAAATTTTGAAAATGCTTTGGGATTGTTGCGCAAATCTTAAATGAAGCCATTTAAGAAGAGGCGCCTTTGTATATTGTAAATGGACCTTGAGTGGATAGTTCTCGTCCTTAAGTAGATAGTCGACATTTAATATAGTTAATGCTGGTAGATAGGAATTTAATTTTAGATTTGATAGCTTTAGAGTCCAACAGGGAGAACGGATATAGACACCCTCATTGTATGATTGTAACATTATTGAATGAGAAGAAGGAAGAAGAGCATGCAGAGAATTGTATGAAGAACACCCATGTACAGGCATTTGAATTAATAGAAGAAAGCTTTGATTCAAATTCATGGTTTGTGTTATTTCTCTGTGTATTGATGTTATGCTCATGAATGTTTGCTTCCTGCCATACATTTGCTTTTATATGCTGTATATGTGATTTCATGTGTGAAATTGAAGTCTAAAAGGAAGAGTGAATGAGTTTCAATTGTTTCTCTAAATGAGCCAGAGGATTCCTGCAAGGAGTGCAGTCGAATTGTCCACAAGGAGTGCGTTGACAGAAGGGCTCAATTAGAGGTAACTTTTGTTGCCATTCATCTCAGAAGTGCAGTTGGGCATAGTGTCGTGCAAGGAGTGCGCAGGCCAGGGAGAAGTCTCAGGGTTGCGATTCTGAGTGAAGTATCGAAAGACTGCTGTTGCAGGAGTGCGCAGAGTCGAGTGACTTCAACGCTCAGTCGAGGTTGAAGGGTTGCCGCAAGGAGTACGTGCAAGAGGTTTCCAAGAAGACTGAATTCGTGGAAAATCTCAGGAGGAGTAGGCTTTCGAATTCACTGAAGGGTAAGCGCAGGGGAGCTGCCATTGGAAGTCTGAGGGAAGCGTCGCAGGTTTGCGAGCAAGTGAGTGAGTCTCGTGGGGAGACACCTCTTCATTTCGTGGATTCACAAGGAGAAGAACGAACGGTCAAAAACCTTTGAGGAGGTATCACGAAGTTCCGTGGGTCGTTGGATCGCACGGAGGTGCAAGGAGGTTACAGAGTAAGTGTGGAAGAGGTTCAATTCTCAGGAGGGAGCAGAGCCGTCGATCCGAGACAGGAGGACCGTCAGATCTACACGTTACGTCGCATATCAGGGAATCGCGAGTCGAAGTACCAAGTTGTTATAACGGGAATTACGATATCGCGATCCACGATATCCCGACAAGATCAGCACCATCCATCGTGTGGGACACGTGTCAGGGGATCCCGAGGAGTCGGGGATCGGAGAATCGGGGTTTTCGTGAGCAAAGAAATCTTGTAGTTTGGAATCACGATACGCGATATCCCGACGGTGACGTAGCAGTGTGGGACCACGGGAGTGAGTGGAAGACAGGTGGCATAAGTCATCGGGGTTTCGTGGCGAGAAGTGCCGATCCATCGACATCCGGATTCGCTATCCCGCGAAGTCCGATATCCCGATAGAAGTGACGGGAGTCGAAGAGACAGCTCACCCGTGTGTCGGAGTTTCGGCATATTGCGAGTCGGGAGTCGGTAAAGTGAAGTGTTTGATATCGCGAGTTGCGAAACCACGATAAGGACCGAAGTCCCGATAAGGTGAGAGAAAGTAAGCGTTGACTAAAGCCATCGGGTCTCGGGGATTTGAGAGCCCAGTGATCAACAGAGAACTTGCGACGCCGCGAGTTCCGATTCTCCGATAAGTCAAGGAAGGGGGGATTGTGCAGGAGAAGAGAATCTGTGGGTATATAATTCCCGATAGGGAATTAGAAGAGCCTTGGAGTTCTTCGGGCTGTGAAGAAAGAAGGTCCTGAAGAAGCGGACGTGCTCCGAGGAGTGCGGCTGCGTCACCATGCCTATAAATACAAATGGCCATATCATTACAAAGTATGGCGGGAAGAGGAAGTATATATAAGAGCCTCATCCTTGGATGAGGTGGCCTCCTGAATGGGGAATGACAACAAAGGAGGAAAATACAAAAGGAAAGAGCAAATGGAAAAAGAGACACTAGACAAAGATGGACTCGATAAATAAGCAACAACGATGGTAGAAGCTAAATCTGAATGAGAGAAAAAAAAAAATCTCTAAGATTATAAAAGGAGGCTGAAACTTTAAGATTACAGAAAGAGGCTAAGGAGAAAAAAAAGGAGTGAAGATTTAATATTGGCTCGAGAAGAGGAAGCCAAGAAGAAGAAGAAGGAAGAGGAAGCCAAAAACAAAAGAGAAGAAGAAGAGAGAGGATCTTGGTCCATGGACACTAAAAATTATTATCCTAAATATGTACGCAGCACCCCAGGCACATCTATCACAGGGGGTCACTCCCCTCTAGGTAAGCTTGGCCTGGGGAAATTCACCCCTTCGAAGTTAGATGCAATTGTAGTTCTAGATTCATTTGTATTTGATAAAACCAAAGGCAGAGTAGTAAAGCAATAACATAAAAAATTCAAACTACCAGGAGTTCCTGAACTCACAGTAACTATTGAGACACCATCGATGGTAGACATAAGAGAAAATCCTATTGCCACAGATTCTACAGTTATTACCTTTTCATGGGATTTGGAATTTAACATGCAAAGCATGGCTAAAGAAATCGAAGAATATAAGCATAAGGTAGAGCAGTTGGAAAAGAGATGTCCAACTACATAGAAAATATGACTAGCCTATATGAGTTCAAGGCCTAGGCCTTTGAACTCTAAGATGAACTCAACACTATTTATAGGCCAATGTACATTGACCTCTGGGAGTTTTAGAATCATGCAACCCAAATTCTTACCTACCTAGAGAATGTTAAAGATAAAAAGGTAGAGTTGTACGAAGTTCAACTCAACATGGATGAACTCAAAAAGTGGCAAACATAGGAGAAAGACACATAATTACCCAGAAAGTCGATGTAATTACGTAACCCTAGCGAATTGTCAATCAGTGAGAACATCACCACAAAAAGTTGCCATTGCTTTTATAAATAACTACAAACATTTACACCTTGCTACAAAAAAAGTGAAAGAAAGATGTCACCTTCCACCACTCAGAAACATGGGTTCACCCCAACCCATGACAGAGGTTTTAAACGAGATAGAGGAAAGTATTAGAGGCAAGGGGATCACAATTAGGATGACTATGAGGATCTCCAAGGAGGTTATAAAGGAATATATTGCTAACCCTTTTGAGGAAATTATCTTGATTAATTCTTTCGTTAACATATTAAAGAAAGGAATGGGGTCCATGCCTAAAGAATTAGTGTCGTACGAAGTTGCCTTTGAACATTTGGTTTTTGGGCACATCATGGGGATATCTTCAAACATGGGGTGTGGGCCACCTATCTCGAAGAAAAAACACATGGTCAATTATGACCATAGTGAAAGGTAAATTTTGATACAAAATATTTATTAGAAAGAATAAAGCCAGGAAGTTGAAATTTCTATAACTACAAAAAGGAAGCCACAAACCAGTTATAGACTGAAAAGTTATAAGAGACATAGGATTTGTTGTAGAGAGGGATTTTGGCTTGTTGATATATTGTAAAATATTTTCTTATATTTTAATGAGAAGAATCCCTCATGACCRCTTTTGGAGGAGGAGCATTGGTGTCCAGTATTGTATGTGCTAAGAACTCTTTTTGTTGTTTGTGTTCTTACTCGTATCATTGTAGCACTGTATCATTTTGGTGTATACTTTTATGCATGAATATTATAGTTCTTGCTTTGCTTTCTTAAAATGCTTGCTTTGGGATGGAAAATGTAAGGTTGTGAATGGTAATGAAACAACAAACTTCTCTACTTTTCATTCATGTTCATACATATATGTTTATGCTTTTCTTGGATAGCTTTCTGTTCTAGAAATGTTGATAGAAATATGTAACTAAGCTCATGTTTATTGGTTAAAATTTTCTCCTAGCTAGGATAGGTTAAATAGGACTGCATTCTAAAATATAGATTATAAGAACTCTACATTTAACATTTCACAACCCATTCCACATTCAATAGTAATGATTGTTGGGTCAGAATCTGAGTGGGTTCCCTATTTCAAACCATTGAGGAGAACCCCTTTCTATTGAGTAGGGCACTTTGTTCGCGACAACAAAACATAACCTAAGGATGGAAAGTGTTGGAGATACAAGATATAGGTTAAAAAGTAGAGGGTTCAATAAATTATGATAGTTTATGGGACGAAAAGGGGTACAAGGTAAATGAAATTTCACCATTTCTAATCATGGAGAAGAATGTGAAGGTGATGCACAATATGACGGAGGAAGGGAGAAGGCTCAATCTTCTTTGTCTCTGATTCAAAATAACTTGAAGGATAATGAATTGGAGCCTCGAAAAGTAAGCACCACAATTTACTCTCAACAAGGTAAGCTAACTCAAGGACTCAACTTTCTTTCTTTTGCGAATAAAAAAAGAATTAAATTTGTCTATAGAAACTCCTTGCTCTATTTTGGAGGTCCTTGTGGGGGGCGATAATGATAAGAAACCGTAAGTTCATAGATATTCAATATGCTTTGACCTCCCATGAAATAGAACTTGAGATGTTGCCAAGGAAATTATAATTTGAAATAGTCCCACAAGAAGGAGTCTTGGAGAAGGGAGGAGGAAAATCCCCAAAAAAATCCCTAAAGTCAAATTATAGCCTAAGACCAAGGAAGCAGTCATATGTAGAAGATAAAAGGGGATATAGAAGGGGCACTGACTGTGGATGCAGGTCAAAATTCATCTATTGGGAGATAATCTCATATGACAATTGCAAAAAACAAAGCCTTTAAAGAAGATAGAGAAGAGAAACAAATGACTATTAGAGGCATCCTTAAAGCAAGGAAAACTCAATAAAATTTACCTAAATTATTATACTCTCTTTCAATGTTGGAGGGGTAGGGGATGCCCTTACATAGTTAGCCCTAAAAAGATTAATTTCAATATACAAGCTAGATATTGTCCTTTTGCAAGAAACAATGTGTTTGGGATAAAAAACATTAGAAGTCATTTCTTCTTTTTAAAGGGATGGGATTTTTGCTCTATGGATACTGAGGGTCTTTTAAGTGGCCTTATTATTGGTTGGAATGATAGTATTGATACAACCCATACTTCTCTATTGAATTCAAGTTTCTAGGTAGAATGTAGGTCAAAGGAATTGGAAAAGGTGATTAGAATTATTAATCTATATGACCCTATGGGGATAGGAAACCCTTATGGGATTTGCTCTTATAACAAGGTTCCTTGGATGGAGAAATTGTCATTATAGGAGGGGATTTCAATCTAACTCTAAATATAGGGGAGATTTGGGGCAAAAATGCCAAGCAAGATCCTTTAGTCAGTTTCTTTAATAATATTTTTGAAGAATTGAAGCTTATTGATCTTCTTTTGCTGGCAAGAGTTTCAAGTGGAGAAGGAAACATCCATAAATCAACAAACCAATAAAGTATGTATATAAAGTGAACAAAGAAAGAGCCATTGTCAAAGAAGAAGATGAAGGTTGACTTTCCAATATCCTACAATGAAGTAAAAGAAGGAAAAAGAAAAATTGACAAATCAAAATCCCCTGAATGGATGAATGTAGAGATAATGACACTAGAAGTCAACATATCCAATAATGGGAGACTGAAGATGGCAAGCATTGGTGATTACTAGTTAGAAACACAAACAAGAAAGACAATTGAATTGGTAAAGGAGTATTAAGATGTAATTGTAGGAGATTAAAAGATCTGGAAGGATTAGTTGAGGAGATGGAAGAAATGAAGATCAACTTCATACCAGATGCAAAGCTTATTAAAAAGAGGCCACATAAATTTGTACATAAATATAAGGAAATTGTCGAGTAGGAAATTGTCTTAGATTTCAAACTTTGTTAGGGTTTCAACTGGAGAAGCTCAAGATTTGCAATATATCATGGCTCTCAACTTGATTAAAGTGAATTGACATTCAATTCTTGAAGAAACGTTCTATGTTTTGAATTATCTAATTTTTTGAGGCTAAGGGTTTGTCAAATTTCCATTGTTTGAAAATCAAAAGGTGTGAATTATACGCAATTTTATTATGCATGTGAAATAAGAGTAGGTTTCGAGATTTTATGATAGTACTTATACGGTTGAAGTTTTTTTATCCGCAAAAACATATGGAGAGGGTTTCCACAAGAGTGAGCTAGGGCTCCCATCACAATCAAGATAAATCTTCTTCATTGTTTCGAAGGTGGAAGGATGTGGAAATGGAGTTGGCATTGGAGATAGTAATGGAAGATAAAATCTTGGATTACTTAGCTAACTTGTTGGAGAGATAGTCAATATGGTCAATCCCACTCCCATGCTCATTTTATCTCTCCGAGGGTGCAAGAAAGAGGTGCATGGTGGGGGCAGACCCTTTAGAGGAGGACGCAATGCAAATACTTGGTGAGTTGGCTCAAGGGATACCCAAGATAGATACTAGGGTGGAATCTAATTTGGAAGTGAGGACGTAGGAACATGGAGTTAGTTACCCATAGGGAATTAATGTTACCACAGTCACACCTTGTGACACATGATGGAGAGGATACAACATATCCAAGCTTGTCATACTACCGGATGAAGGATACCAAAGCATTTACTCACCATAACAATGTTAAGTTTTTACTGTTGTTATTAGTTTATTTCCAAATTACATGAGCATTTAATGCATTTCCAAAACAACAACATAAAGAGGATCACCGAAAGAAACACAATCACAAGGTACACAACATTTTACTATGGGAAACACTCATGGGGGAGAAAACCCAACAAAAACTTCCTCAATAATATATTGCCAATACAATGCCAAGACTAAGACCAAAACACCAAAGATAAACCAAGGTTGAGCATGCACCTCTCTTCTCCCTCCTCCTGCAACTGCAATTGCCTTCAAGATATGCGCACTAGATGAGTGAGTGTGAGTGTACAAGTGAGGCACCATCCTTACATATAAATACTAGTTGAGGAGGCGCTAGGGTTATGTCACTTCACTTAGTGGGGTCGACTTCTCCTAGAAGTGGTTAAAACCACTTTATAAATACCAGGGGCCGACTTTACAAATACCACTAGGAAAATATAGTTTGACCAATCCAAAAAAGGGGATTTGATCTTATACAAGATCCGCAAAAGGGGATTTGATCTATTAGATAATAACTCAATTTTAATTAGAATATTCTTCGAAGTTACAATATTTCAACACTCCCCCTTAACGAGAAGGGTATTCTACTGACATGAACCAATATAACATCATCAAGAGAAGGAGAGGGAAACATCATCATCAACATCTGGAACACTGACTGGCACATCTATAAATCATCGAAAGTTTTTCTCATCATCAATATCATCATTGTTTACAACATGCAGCTGGAGTAACATCATCATTAGCAGCATGAAGCTGAAACATCAACATCAATAACACAAAGCTGGAACAACAACATCATCAACAACACGAGGCTAGAACATCATCAACAACAACACGAGGCTGGAACATCATCATCAACAACACGAAGCTAGAATAACATCATCAAC
>JASDQU010249946.1:0-16265 GCA_032191745.1 Picea mariana | reverse complement strand
AATGGTATTTCCTTTTTGAGAAAGTAATTTAATTGTTAAGTATGCACAATTCTGAAATTGTTGTGACGATGTTGTAAAGGTGCAATAAAATGTATATGCATGGAAAATCTAACAAGTTGTTTGGCCGATTGAAGTTGAAAGTGCAGGAAGCAAAGGGGTCTTGGATATGGAAACATTGTAAGCCCATAAGGAAGGCCAATTGCTTTCTGAGCCAAAGCGTTATGGGAAGGAAAGTCCCATAATTATGAATTTGGTTCTTGTGTGGAACAAATATGAAAACAAATCGTGAGATTGGAAAATATGTGGGTGACAAATTTGCAATAAAATTCTGAAAGTTAGAATTTATAATGATGCCTCATGAATTTTGTATACCTGTGATATAGGTGAGAAGAAAAGACATGTCCAGAAAGGACAGATGAGGGCTGTCAAAGTTGAAGATGATGAACATGGCTACTATTGATCCATGAAAACCCTGTGATAAGCCATGATCGCCTGAAAATTATTGTGTTGAGGTAACACAAGCCAGAGGTATGCCTCGACAGAGTAAGTCTGAGGGACACCTCGACTGTAAGACTCGATAGAGTCTATAAAATTTTCCTGTGCGAGAAAACCTTGGCAGGGCAAGATGGATCACCTGAGGGACTGTATAACAATGAAGGGGATGCCTGAGCCTGGGCCTGGAGGGTGAGTGACCACAAGGAAGAGGAGACCTTAATAATTCTTGTAAACTATTGGGATCATGCACACAGTGGGTAGTTTCTTGTGCGGAAAAACCTTGGAAAGGAAGATGAAATCATGATAGCTCTTGTGAACTATTGAATTGGAATCATGCACCCAATGGATACGTCAAGGAAGAAATGAGCATGGATAAAAAAACTACCATGTGGATATAGATCCACAAACTGCACAGATAAGTATTGTGCTAAGAAGTGCGAGAATTTCCTTTTGAATTTCGAACAACAGTAAGATGTTTTCGCACAAAATTGTGATTAATGTGCTTATTGTCCAAGAACTATTGAAGGCAGATGGCGAAGACTAAGATCCCGAAAGAGGACCTGATCGAGGACGAAGGTCAAGACTTATGAAGTGGCTGAATGAGAAAGGCATGATAGGTGTTTTTGAGAAAGAACACCGAGGACGGTGTTCCTTTAAGGGGGAGGGAATTGTAACAACCTGTTTCCCTCAATTTGTAATTAATCATAAAATAGGAATTACCATGCTAATGCATGAGGACAATGTAAATGTATTATTGTTTGAGTTGCCAATGACTGACTGTGGGGGTGAAGCCTTGAAAGCACTGGCCATGATATCACTAGAGGAAGAATTTGAAAACTATAAGAGAGGGTTCATTATGAAAAATAACCCCAAATTTCCCTTGATGAGGATGACAACCTCCTTCGTATCCCAAGGAAAGATATCAGTTGATGAAGAAAGGACTGGTGGTTGAAGAATCAACCACCCCCATAAATGGAAACATGGGTTATCAGCCCGCAGTACCGCAGTGATTGTTGGCGATGGAAGTCACTTATGGATTCCAGCAGGAGCAGAGCCCGACGCCCATCAGTTTTATGTCACAATATTTTTAATGGGTGATCAAATGGGTAGAGACTCGGGAAGATATCACTCAAACTCAGGGACTGGGTCCGGCATGTGAGGAGCAAAGGAGGTCTTGATCTAAATTCAGTCAGTGGGTTGATTTGGAAATGAGCAGGTTGAAGACTTGGTGAGAGGAGTGGACAAACTACCTCAGGAAACAGGACTTTCAGTAATTTGTAGAAGAAAAACTCTGAATGCGAGATCCTCTAGTTCAAAGCTTCAAGAAACTGAAAGGGGGGACATGACTGGATTCTCCAATTCCAAGTCATTCAGCGCTAAGAAAATCATAGGGACCGATTAGAAACAATGCAACTATTACAGTGATCAAACTCTACATCATCCTATAACAGTTACAACTCGACTAGATTCTCCAATTCTGAGCCGTTCTAACACAGTGTAAACAAATACGCGAAAGAAAAACTGACATTCATAAGACAAGAAGTCTCAAGAGTCCACACATAACCAGGAAAACAATGCTTCATTAAAGTTTACCACCAGGAGCCTTGCTCAACCATCGATGATTACAAAATACAAAGACTGAGTTTATATACTCAGAGAAAATCACCTAACATCGGCGTGCTCAGTTATCCAGGATTGGTGTCCCTTCAGCCAAATTCGGATGGGTATTCTTTGTCAAACGCCACCTTAACTGCACATGGATCCTACAAGGGGAGTAGCTGAGCCATTAAGTGTCGATCTAGCGTGTGCAGACCTCCTCCGGTTGGTTGAGGACTCGGCATGGCTTCTTTAGAAAAATGGGTACACAGGACCCTCTCGAGCAGACCGCTTTCCAGATTATCCATACTTTGCACTTAATGCCTGAGGAGAGGTTTCAACCACCCCTTCTCGTCTTCATTTACTCTAGGCGAAAAACAAGGATCGAGGTCATATCAGATGGTGCATGGAGATCACGATGATCCTTTTGGCAACTAGACTCGATGCCTTTGGCCCCTTTTGCACGGCTCCTTTCTTTCCCGAGTGACCACGGGTTGCGACCCTGTGTCTATTCACAAAATTCTTTCGGCGTTCGCAACTGGAGGGAGTTAATCCTTGCTTATTCACATCTGCGATGAGAAAAATGTCGAGATGGCCTAATTGGGTGCCACACGTCCCTCTCAGATCTAACGGCCCTGAGGCTACTTCGCGATATTGTGGGCCCGACTCTGGGCACTTTCGGCACTCCGGGGTTCAGGGTTTCGAGATGTGAGATGATGAGGGACTCTCACCCTTTGAACTCCCAAATGTCGATATGTCGACTAGATCTCACACTATGTGTCGCGGGATCGGATGACCCAGATTCAGTCTCGGCATAAAGCCGCTTTCTTTGACGTTATACATCAGTCAACTTGGTAGCCCCGATATCCTGATGACCGTTGATCTGCTCTTATGGATGGATCCGGGCTGCTGACATCGTAATTTCACCCGCCCGCTTGATTGGAAGCCTTAGAACGAGATTTTTCCATGCTGTTCTCGGGCGCTTCTCGTGCAACTTGCAGACCCGAATACTCTTGTGCCTAGGACAAGAAATGTCGCTAACATTAGGCTCCATGGGGGATAGAGTTGTCCCTACGATGCTCTAAGGACTCTTTTTGTAGATCCAGTGTCTTGCTGTTGGGTTATGGATTCATTTATTAAGCCAAAAACAGAAAGCAGAAAACAATATTTACAAAACAAAAGAAGCCGCCTACGACTTACAAAAAACATTTTTTTAAGAAATGCCCATTTACTGGGCCACCAAAAACTTCTTCGCCTTCCAAATCCTGCAACCTGTAAGTGTTGTTTGAAAATACCTCAGAGATCTTGAGAGGCCCAAACCAGAGGGCATCAAACTTACTGTGCTTGCCCCTATCCTGCCTGGGTGCATCCCATTTGAGCACCAGATCACCCAGCTCGAAATCTTTCTTTTTGCTCTTCCTGTCAAAGGTTTTCTTGATCTTCTGTTGATGATGGTAGGCCCTGTTCATGGCCTGTTCTCTGATCTGTTGTACTTCCACCATATGATGAATCCTTCTAATCATATGGTCAGGCTCTCCTTCAAGGTTCTGGAGGAATTTTTCCACAGATAAAGCAAGTTGAGTAGGGAAGACAACCTCTGTTCCATAAACAAGTTGGAAAGGTGAGATGCCCAGGGATTTTTTTTTTGTCACCCGGTCGACCCATAGAGAAAATTTGAGCTTTGAATCCCAGGCTCTTTTATTGTCTTCCAATAATTTTTTAATGAGCTTGATCAGACTTTTATTGGAAGACTCCGCCAGTCCATTTCCTTGAGGAAAATATGGAGTAGAGTAGCGAAATCTCAAATTGTTCACAAAACTTAACCAAAGGCTCAGACTTGAAAGAGGCAGCATTGTCGATGACAATTTTGTTGGGACAGCCAAATATGGCTATGATATCCTCTAGGAAGCTGATGATTACTTTGTGAGAAGTACTCCTGGTAGGGGTAGCTTCTATCCATTTGGTGAAATAGTCTGTCGTAGTCAGGATCCATCTGTGTTGACCACTTGAGGGAGGATGAATTTCTCTAATGAAGTCCAACCCCCACTGCTGAAAATGTGTTGAAGCTACTATGGGATTTAATGGCAATGGTTTGAGCTGTTGTTTTCCTGAGAAATTTTGGCACTTGATGCAAGCTCTGATTTCCCTGTAGACATTAGCGAATAAGGTAGGCCAGTAATATCCAGCCCTAAGGATCTTATGAGTCGTGGTCTTCTAGAAATGATGCCCCCCGCAAAGGCCATTATGGAAATCAATTATAACCTTCTGGTATTCTTACGGGTCCAGGCATCTTAAGAGCACCCCTAGAGGGTCTTTCCAGTACAAGGCTTGGTCAATGAGGCAATACCTGAATGCCTTGAGCTTTAGAGCTCTCGCCTTGCTTTTTTCCATTCCATCAGGAGGCTTCAATTCTCGTAAAAAATACAAGATATCCTTGTACCAGGTGCATGCTGCTAGTGGTAAGGCATCCTAAGAATTCTTATTGGTCGACTCAGCTTGCGGATTTTCTGAACAGGCGTTGATGAAGCTAATCCCCAAGGATTTGCAATTGGATTCAGCCAGCAGCTTGGCTAAACCCTGCCCCTTTATCAACTTAGTGGGCTTAATCTCCAGATCAACCTCTAGGATCCTGGAAATCCACTTACCGCTTCTCCCATCTATGTCGGGATGTACAAGGATGTCCTTCACAGAGGCTGAAGGAACGTATGCAGTCACCTTTGAGTGCAAGACGTAGACTCTGAAAGATTTGAGAGATTTTACTAAGGCAGAGGCCTGTTTTTCCATGATTTCATACCTGATCTCTGCATCTCTTAATGCCTTGCTGAAAAAGGCAATGGGTTTTTCTCGCCCTTCCTCATTTTTCTGCAACAAGACCGTCGCTATTGTATCAAAAGAAGCAAAAGAGAAAATTAGGAATCCTTTGGAATAGTCAGGACTGATCAGCACAGGTGCCTCGGTCAATGCCCTTTTTTTTGGGGTAAAATATTCCCTGGGTTCAGCGGTCCATTTCACTTCATTTCCCTTCCTAAGCATGGTTGTGATATGTTTCACCAACTCAGAAAAATTCGAGACGAATCTCCTCAAGAAATTAATCTTCCCTAAAAAGGCCTGAACTTCCGTCTTGGATCTAGGAAGTGACAGGGTTTGAATTGCCTCTACCCTACTAGGATCAATCCTCACACCTTCTTCTGATACTATATGGCCTAATAGCTTCCCCTCCTTCATAGAAAACAAATATTTTCTGGGATTTAAGGATAGGCCAAATCTCCGACATTTCAAAAAAACTTTTCTCAGATGACCGCAGTGCTCTCTGTCAGACCTGGAGAAGACTGTTATGTCATCCAGGTAGACCACCACAAACTTATCTTTCTCCCCAATGAAGGCTATGTCCATGGCTTGCTGAAATGTTGCCCCTGCATTCATCAATCCAAAAGGCATTTTGGCTTACATGAATGTGCCCCAAGGAGTGGTGAAGGTCGTTTTTTCTCTGTCCTTAGGTATGACTAATATCTGATTATAGCCAGAAAAACCATCAATCATGGATATCCTAGATGCACCAGTTACCCTTTGCAGTATATGTTCCATATTGGGCAGGGGGTAATTGTCTTTCCTTGAGCTCCTGTTCAGGTTCCTGAAATCAACACAGAGTCTGATTTCTCCACTGTTCTTCCTTACTGGGATCAAATTGTCCACCCATTCGGAATATCTCAAGGGGAAGATAATTTGGGCATCTAGCAATTTCTTCACTTCCTTCTCCATGACAGGTAGCAACATGGGATTTATCTGTCTCAGCTTCTGCCTGAATGACTTAGCCTCTTCTTTCAGTGGAATCTTGTGCTCAATGACAGATGTGTCATAAGTCTTGAGGTCTTTATAGGCCCATGCGAACACATCACCAAATTCCTTCAATAACTCAGTATATTCCGCCCTTTGTTCACCAGTCAGGCTGCTTGATAATTTGATAAACCTAGGTCCCTCCTGCATGCCAATGTTGCATTCAGCTATATCAACATCTTTATTTGAAACACCACCATTAACTACCACATCATTCTTGTCGAACAACCTTTCTAAAGGGACTAGTCCCCTTGGAATGTGATTGCTAGGCAGCTGAATAATCTGGTGATTAACGATTTTATTCAAGAATATCTCAGAGGGAGGGTCACCTTCAGGATCAGGATCTTGATCAATGTGCAATGCCGAAAACTCATCGACGGTCTGAAGAATTTTTTTTATTTCAAGATCGTCCTCGAATACCTCCCAATGCTTTACATTGTCTAGGATGGATGGTTTGTATCTTATTTCGACCTTACCATGGATCTTTGGCGGCAGAGGGATCCTGAATAGACTATCCGGGACTGCTAAGGAGTCGGTCGAGGTATTTTCTTCCCTTGGGATAAAAGTAATGTTGAAAGCTGAGAAGAAATTATCAATCAGGTCCCATACCTCATTTTTGTAACTCCTGAGCCGAGGATGCTTGGACCGGTAAACATCCATGACCTGTTGGATTACCAATTCTGCATCTCCGAACACTAACACCTCCTTAATTCCCATTTCTTTTGCAGCCCTCATACCAAGAACAAGAGCTTCATATTCCGCCACATTGTTGGTAGTTTCAAATTCCAACTTGTATGACATGGATATGGTCTCTTGACAAGGTGATATGAAAATCACTCCAGCGCCTGTGCCTATACTGGAGGAAGCTCCGTCAAAGAAAATCTTACAAATAGAGGTGGTTGGAGGAGGTATTTGCTGGTTAAGAATGGGATGCTTTCTTATCTGTAAAGGGACCTCAGGAGTTCCAGTGATCTGTAACAAACTAGACCCTAAGTCGGTGTCAAGTGCAAAGATGGGGTGGTTAGTGGGGTTTGCTTCATCGCTGACAATATAGGCTAGTTGGGCTTCTCTGTACAACCTCCCGTGTTCTCCTCCAAAGGCCGAAATGGTGGCATATGTGAGATCCATCTGTAACGTTACTCCAAGTCTTTTAATCCAAGACCTTGACAACAACATGCCAAACTTGGGGGGAACGTCAACTACCACAATATCCATGACCACACTCTTCATGGGCAGTTGAAACAAAGAAACCACCAGGTCTTTGATGAACCCTAGGCACTGCACTCTCCTTGAATTGAAAGAATACAAATCATGATAAGATTTCGTCACTTCCAGTCCCAACTCTTCCATTACTATTTTGGGCATAAGGTTATGGGAAGCTCCTGAATCCATGAGGCAATTNCAGGGAGGTGTAGAAAGGAGGGGATGAATCATCTCTGTCTTCTACCATGGGACCTAGGATGACAGCTGGTTTCTCATCTTGAAGGTTCACTAAGTCAGAGGGAGGCTGGGGGGACTCAGATTGTAGCAACTTGGAGAGGGACCTTTTGAAATCTTCGTTTTTAACGAGTTTAGATAGGGGTACAAGAATTCTAATCTTCTGAATCTCATGCTCAAAATTGAAGGAGGGGATTGGATTAGGAACTTCCCTTACCTCAATGACAGGCTCCTTGGCTGCTGGTGAAGCACTCTGAGTTTTCTTTTCTTTAGTAGTGGATGTTGTAGATTTAGTAGGCCTTTCTTCTATGAGGGGCTGGTTTTGGCTGTCAAAGTCTCCTTCTTTCTTTCTTGACCTGAGATTGTATCTATTGGAGGTGTGACCGACCTTTTCTCCCTTCCCTAACTCATGGATTTGGATGTTCATCAGGGATTTTTCATATGCAGACTGAGTCAAATGGGGAAAAGGAGGAGCTTCTTCAACACAATGAATTTCAGGGTTGAACTCATCTATCTCCTCCCCTCCCTCATGAGTAACCAGGTTATTTTGGAGAGGGGTCTGAATCCTTTGATCTTCTCTATCATTTTCCCTTTGTTCCCTTGGGAAGGCCTGTGGTCCATTGTTATTAGGTCTCCTGAAACCTCTACCATCAGCATTCTAGGGATTCCTGTACATGGGCTTCCCTTCTAACTCCCACCTTTCCATTCTAGCAGAAAGTGACTTTAGTATTCTAGTTGTCTCATCTGTCTGAAGGGGTAGGGGAGAGGAGCTGGATGAGGAAGCTTCAGGCCTCTGCCTGGATATGTTTCTACCAGCAGTGTTCTTGAGTCGTTCAATAGCCAATATATTAGATTTTACCTCCACGGCTACATCTTGCATATGGGCTAGAGTAGTGTCTCTTCTTTCCCTCAATAGGAGGCAAAAATTGGGATCGAAGGTGCTATCATAAGTGATATTTGCAGAAGCTTCGGAGATCTTTATCTCAGTAGGTATTTTGCTGTACATTTTATTAAATCTCTTGGAGAAGTCGGAGACAAACTCTCCTTCCTTTCTCTTAAAAGACCCAAACTCTGTCATGTAATACATGAAGTCTTTTTTATCTCCCCACTGTCTTAAAAAGGAATTATCTAAAGCTTCGATCCCATCAATAGATCCAGGAGGCAGGGCCTTAAACCATTTTCTAGCCTCGCCTTGGAGACTATGGACAAAAATCCTCATCCATACGTCTGCATGCATGATGTTATTATCATCTGTGAAACTGTAAAAGGATTCTAGGTGTTCTTCTGCAATTATGTCCCCCTCACCTGTAAACTTGGGTAGATGTTTGAGGTAACCATCTGCTGGGAGGGCATTGAGAGGTTGTGGTAGCACGAGGGGAGCATACCTAGCGGCTATAATGGCCTCCATTCTGGTCACAGGGGGATTTTCTCCTGCCATAGGGCTATTATGTGGAGGAGAACTAGGAGGAGAAGGAGCTCGAAAAGGGGATACTGGGGATGAGATTCTAAGGGGAGTGGGAAACAATAGGGGATTTAGGGAGAAGGCTAGCGAGATTAAGTCGGCTGATGTTTCCCCTCGCGTAGAAGTGGCAACAGTAACAAGAGGAGGAGCGGTAAAGCTAGGAGTGGGGAAATCTTCTGTGGTCCTGGGTTTGCACCAAGGTACAGCTTCAGGAGAAATGGGAGTGACAAGGATTTCTCTCTCTACTCCCAGACTAGGGGGGGAAACCTCAACAAGAACACTCCCGAAATTCAGGAAACGGGAAACTTCAGAAAGTGGTCTGCTAGGAAACTGAGGAGAAGAAAATGGAGTTCTTACAGAAGGAGATGGCGGATTACCTGGTTCAGCGGTGATAGCTTCTCCTTCAGAGGCCTTTCCTTTTCTGAGAACCACCTCTAGATCAGTTTCGAGTGTAGCTAGAGGCAGCTATGGATGAGACCGCGTGTGTCTACCTCTAAAAGCCACAATTAACTCAGTAGGCTTGCCGCAGTGGAGTCGTCACAATGGAGTTTCCAGGTGCACAGTAGCAATCTTCAAAGCTCTGATACTCGATGCACCTTCAGAATCAGAGGCTCAATGTCATTCAATCCCGGGGAAAATTCTCAACTTCGTCCCCGGCAACGGTGCCAGAAATGTTGGCGATAGAAGTCACTCCTGGATTGCAGCAGGAGCAGAGCCCGACGCCCATCAGTTTTATGTCACGATATTTTTAATGGGTGATCAAATGGGTAGAGACTCAAGAAGATATCAATCAAACTCAGGGATTGGGTCCGGCATGTGAGGAGCAAAGGAGGTCTTGATCTAACTTCAGTCAGTGGGTTGATTTGGAAATGAGCAGGTTGAAGACTTGGTGAGAGGAGTGGACAAACTACCTCAGGCAACAGGCCTTTCAGTAATTTGTAGAAGAAAAATTATGAATGCGAGATCCTCTAGTTTAGAGCTTCAAGAAAATGAAAGGGGGAACTTGACTGGATTCTCCAATTCCAAGTCATTCAGCGCTAAGAAAATAATAGGGACTGATTAGAAACAATGCAACTATTACAATGATCAAACTCTACATCATCCTATAACAGTTATAGCTCAACTGGATTGTCCAATTCCGAGCCGTTCTAACACAGTGTAAACAAAGACGTGAAAGAAAATGTGACATTCATAAGACAAGAAGTCTCAAGAGTCCACACATAACCAGGAAAACAGTGCTTCATTAAATTTTACCACTGGGAGCCTTTCTCAACCATCGATGATTACAAAATACAAAGACTGAGTTTATATACTCAGAGAAAATTGCCTAACATCGGCGTGCTCAGTTATCCAGGCTTGGTGTCCCTTCAGCCAAATTCGGACGGGTATTCTTTGTCAGACGCCACCTTAACTGCGCATGGCTCCTGCAAGGGGAGTAGCTGAGCCATTAAGTGCCAAGCTAGCGTGTGCAGACCGCCTCTGGCTAGTCGAGGACTCGACATGGCTTCTTTAGAAAAATGGGTACACATGACCCTCTCGAGCAGAACGCTTTCCAGATTATGCATACTTTGCACTTAATGCCTGAGGAGAGGTTTCAACCACCCCTTCTTGTCTTCATTTACTCCAGGTGAAAAACCAGGATCGAGGTCGGATCAGATGGCACATGGAGATCACGATGATCCTTTCGACAACTAGACTTGACGCCTTTGGCCCCTTTTGCACGGCTCCTTTCTTTCCCAAGTAACCATGGGTTGCAACCCTGTGTCTATTCCCAAAATGATTTCGGCGTTCGCAACTGGAAGGAGTTAATCCTTGCTTATTCACATCTGCGATGAGCGAAATGTCGAGATGGCCTAATTGGGTGCCACACGTCCCTCTCAGATCTAACGACCTTGAGGCTGCTTCGTGATACTGCGAGCCCAACTCTGGGCACTTTCGGCACTCCAGGGTTCGGGGTTTCGAGATGTGAGATGATGAGGGACTCTCACCCTTCAAACTCCCGAATGTCGATATGCCGACTAAATCTCACACTATGTGTCGCAGGATCGGACGACCCATATTCAGTCTCGGCATAAAGCCGCTTTCTTTGACGTTATACATCAGTCAACTTGGTAGCTCCGATATCCCAATGACTGTTGATCTGCTCTTATGGATGGATCCGGGCTGCTGACATCGTAATTTCACCTGTCCGCTTGATTGGAAGCCTTAGAACGAGATTTTTCCATGCTGCGCTCGGGCGCTTCTTGTGCAACTTGCAGACCCGAATACTCTTGTGCCTAGGACAAGAAATGTCGCTAACAGTGACCTGCATACCTGAGCTTCCTTCTGATAAAAGGAACAGGATAGGTCGGAAAAAACCTTCTAGGGTAAGAGTGATACACATGGGAGAGGAGACACTAGACAAAAAGAAAAAAGAGAGCATGAGATTGCAAGGGAGATGCGCAGAGCTCTCCAGTGAGTGACGAACTGAAGGCCACGAGCTTGATGTTGAGAAGCATCTGAGAAACCTCTCCGAGGCAATAACCAAGAGAGAAAACTCTGAGTTACAGAGAACAAGACCCAAACAAAAGAGGAAATGGAGGAAGAACCCTCGAGAAGTGTGAGAATTCCCTAGTGATATAATGGCTTGGAATGGGGGTGGCTAGAGTTCTAAGAATGAATGCCTTTGTTCCTATGGTCGGGTGGAAGGACAAACACCCACAGTCAATTGGTTGGCGACAACCTGTAATAGATAAGCGATTTCCTACCCTGTGTAATTTAGTTGTAACTGTGTATGAATTGGTTATACTGCGTATGCATTCAGGAATGTGAATGAATGCTTAATGGGTATACTGTATCCCTTTTATTTCTACGTGATTGTATAATTAGGCAAGTAAGGAATTATATGGTTCAGACATGACTTGTTCTCATAAACTCTTGAGTTTTGTAGTGTCTTAAGCTAGAGCCACGAACTGTGAGCTCGTTGACTTTAGGTGTAGTTGCATGTACGATGGTTTACTCACCTAGTCGTTCTAAGTCCCTTGGAGGATGGAGTTTGTTAAGCTCATGAGAGGTAGTGTAGATATGCACAGGCTCTCTTCAATCAAATAGAACCCCATAACCCCTTGATGAAGGAGCACAATAGTTGTGCTGAAGACTCTTCTAAGAGTCAAGTCTAGGAGAAATAGCGCAAAGCTCCCAAGTCCTCCATAGCTGATGAAGCTCAAGAAGGATATCGAGTTTCAAATATCGAAAGAGAGTACCCTTTCGTTTGCTAGATGAATGGACGAGATCCATTCGGAGGATCTAAGGTCTGTCTTGACCGTTAGATTGGAGGAAGGAATGAAGGCGTTAATACCTTAACCCCTTCAGCCTTCGCAAGTAGTGATGGGATCCAGGACCGTAGATCCAAGGATCTCTCGGAGCTCTATTGACTGTCGATCTTAACCTTTGCATAGGCAGGAGAGTGGACTCGACGAAGTCCTAAAAGTCTCGAAGTATTCGGAACCGTCCATCGGCACAGGACATGTGGCTGCCGGTCAACATTTCGGCACCCGAGAAACCAGAGGGAAAGATCCCTCATCTTCGCAAGTCACAAAATCCCGGTATATGAAACCATGATGCACTATGTGGATGAGTTGTTTTAGCGTGAATAAGTTCCGGTGTTTCGGCACCCGGGAAACCCGAGGGCAAGACCCCTCGTCTTCGCAAGTCACAAAATACCGGTATACGAAACCCCGATGCGCTCGGTGGATGAGCCAGTTTAGAGTGAATAAGTTTCATCGTTTCGACATCCGAGAAACCAGAGGACAAGACTCCTTGTCTTCGCAAGTCGCGAAATCCCGGTATACGAAACCCCAACATGCAATTAAGACTGAGTGTTTTTCAACACCCTTAAGCTCAGGAGGGATAGTGACCGTCAGATCTAGATCAACGAGGGTCATTGATCTCATACACGAAATCCCATATCGAAATTCGGGGATTGGAGTGACAAGATATTTGGAGTCGCTACATCGTGAACTCTCGGTTCACGAAACTTCGAAAATATTTGGACCATTGGATCCAAATCATTGAGGATCGTTGGATCTCGTACAAGAACTCGTGTATCAGAGTTCGAGGAATGGAGTGACCAGTGGTTTGGGTCACTGCATTTTGAACTCCTGAATATCAAAATCTCGATACGACCAGGACCGTCGAATCAAGGGGGGGATTCGCAATTGTCGATCTCATCGAAGGTAATATTTCATCTTTCGGGGTTTGAAGAGTCAAAAGAGTTGACTCTCTTGCATCGTTGAGTCGCGAAATGTGAAAGGCACCTCTTGGATTGGCCTGTGGTCATAACCAACGACCACATGGAGGTGGATAAGGGAAGCGATAGTCTGTGCTAGGCCCCCGTAGGAATTTGGGGATTCTATCCTTTGAGGAAGAGTGAAAATTTTATTTTTGTTGTAGTGGGTATGTGACAAAATAGATTTTGAGAGAAATACTTTTAGTCTTATACTAATGATTTTAGCTATTACCTTTTAAATAAAGTTGCATAAGGGGATAGGTTTGAGGTCTTCCAGCGGTTATGGATCATAATTTTTTGGGATAAGAGAAATGAAGGTTGCATTTAGCGGAGCATGGATATAACCATTTCTTCGAGATTCCTCCACTACCTTTAGAATGTCATTCCCAATGAGGTCAAAAAGACCCACAAAGAAGTCCATTTACCACCCATATGGTCCTGGAATCTTGTCTTTTTGGAAACTATGAAGTACCTCTTTAACTTCCTCTTCTGTAACTTCTTCCATAAGTGTCATGTTATCTTCATATTCCATAAACCTTGGGAATAAGAGGGCCTACCCAATTTTTACCTAAAAATGATAAAGACTAATACAAAAAATTTAAAGAAGGGGGGGACTGAGGTGGCATACCCAAGTGTGTTGTGATTCCCTTCTGAATCATTTTCTCAGTGGATCCTAAAATCTCTGTGGATCCCCGGTCTAGGCTTGAACCTAAACTTGAGAAAGTGGGATTGACTGTGACCTGATGAAATGATTCATCCCTGGTGCTTTGTTCCCTAGTTCCATAATCTCTAGACTTTTCCCTGCCTTTCTTTGGTGTACGTGTGAAAGATGCCTCCCCAAGATGAAAGCCCTCTCTTCTTCTCCATTACCCTTGAAAGGCCTTTCCCCTTTTGTGTCATGGGTAGGGTGCATTTAGTGGCCTTGTGACCATGCTTATGGAACATGTGGCATTTAAACGGGATGCCCTCATAATCCATTTTTTTCATAAATACTCTATCCCCCCAGGTCATCTCAATTTCCCCCAACAACCCTTTTCTAAAATTTAGGGAGACTAGGATACATGCCATCGACATCCTTCCAATGGATATGAAAGATGTATCTACATCCATATACATTTCAAGTTCATTCCCAAACATTTGAATCCCTTCGTCATCCATAGTTCAGGTGGAAGTCTCGAAAAATGAACCCCTATCGGAGTTCATCTATTCTTTCAAGGATGGCATAAAAAAATGATGTCCATCTCTTGAGAAGCAATGATGACAATTCTATGCACCATAGATATTTCAACACCTCGGCCACATCTGCAACACTCTAAAATCTTAACATGAACCAACCTATTGTCAATAAATTGACCAAGGGAAAAGAATTCAACAAACCCATCCATGAATTTTTTACCCAATCCCTTAGTGTGTTGATTCTGAAATGGCATCCATTTGTATAACCCACCATTTCCTTCTCCGCCATATCTGGAAACTCAGGAAGCATTATATCATCCCTAAGAGCCAACTTTTGAGGCTAAGCGACTAACTTTATACCAGCCTGAGTTTTATGTTTTTTGGTCGCTGGCTTATCCCCTAAGCCACCCTGAAGGATGCTTCTTTCGGCTAACCTCTTGTTGTCCTACGAGAAAAGAGGACCCACATTTCGAACCCTCCTCGCTAGAGACCTGGGTTACCGGTAGATGAGGAGAAACAATGAAATTTTTTGGATCAAAATAAGATTACTTACCCAATTCTGACCTAGCTAGGATCCGCACATGAAAGTAATCAAGGATTGTTGAAAGAGGACACTAGCCCAGTCGAGGGAAGTCTATTCCAAATCCACTACTTCCTACCAAACCCGAGAGCCTCGATAGCTCATAAAAAGGTGGGTTATTTGGAAACATCCCCTCAAATGGTTCCTCCGAGAGAAATCCCTCTTCCTTCCTAAACACATAGTCCCTCACTTCCGAAGGCATCAAATCTGAGAGATTCCTGGGAGGGGAGGGAAAGAATATTTCCGAGGGAACTACCTCGAGACCCAAGGCTAAAGTTGGGCCGAAAGAAGACTGATTCTAAGTAAGGAAAAGAGCCTCACTAGGAAACTCACATACATGTGTTCTTGGCTTGAAGTTTGTTACTAAACCTCGTGCCTCCTCCATTCCCAGTGGGGCACAGGGAATGGAGACACATAGTCCCTCACTTCCAAAGGCATCAAATCTGAGAGATTCTTGGGAGAGGAGGGAAAGAATATTTCTGAGGGAACTACCTCGAGACCCAAGGCTAAAGTTGGACCAAAATAAGACTGATTCTGAGTAAGGAAAAGAGCCCCATTGGGAAACTCACATACATGTGTTCTTGGCTCGAAGTTTGTTATTAAACCCCAAGCCTCCTCCATTCCGACAACTAAAGGTAACAGACCCAAGTCAGACGCGAAAAATTATCCACCCGACACACACCAAATTGGTTGCTCGTCCAAAAAATCTCCGAAGTAATCCATGGTATCACGAGAATAATCTAGAGCATCCCCCTCCCTTTCCATCAAACCAGAGGAGAAAGACTCCTACCTCGCCAGAAAATCGACAAAGGAAAACGATGACGTGCTTGTTATAATGAAGAGAGGGGTCAGAGTCGTTGGTCATATGCATAGCTGCATCGACACGACCTGTGGCTAGGGTTTCTGTAGGAACCCCTCATCTCTCATCCCATCATGATAGATTCAGAGTTAAGTTGGATATATATATATATATATATATATATATATATATATATTACTTAAGGTGGACATTGAAATATTTTATTTATGACCGACATTGAAATATTTTTTTAAAATGTCATGTCTCAACTCCATGTTGAGCATGGAAGGAATTACACATCTCCCTTCCTCATATTGGGTTGTAGAGAACATTTCTACACAATAAGTTTTTTTTTTTTTTGGTGTGTGTGTGTAGTTGATATAAAATCAACATAGATTCTTCTTAACCCGAGATCTATCAAGCACCAAGAATCTCTAGAGGTGCAAACCTTTAACCTTTCCTCAAGTTTTTCACTCTAATAAATGTTTTCACCTCGAGAGATTTGATCCCTCTCCACTCTTGGTAGATCTGGGGTTAAGATGGATCTATGTTGGTTTTATACCAAACTAAAGTAATTATCATGAACTCCATATATTACAACCTCTATATATATACACAC